>MJUU01050866.1:0-65097 GCA_002080025.1 Modiolus philippinarum | reverse complement strand
GGTGTCAACTGGCTGCCTACCATCTATAAATGGAAAGGGTGTCATAAATGTAATACTGGCTCTCCTCAAAATAAGCATGCTCTAATCAGCGATCAAACAACGGCAGTAGAATACCGAAGGAACAAAGGGGTGATATTCACAAAAATCGAAGTCCAAAGACAGGGCAAAAACGAGAACACAGAAAACAATGACGTTAGACACAAAAACAATGACGCCAGACAGACACAAAGCACAGAACCAGAAACCACAACATTCAGAACAAAGGCACTCACAGTGTGAACTCCAGTGAAACTAAGAGTGACATCAGGTGCTCCGGAAGGGTAATCAAAGGATTAATAGAAACAATTTCTTTCGAAAAATCTCACAGAATGGCTTTTCTTTAAATTCTATAATTACCGTCATTATTACACTGGATATACAGTATACCACAAAGGGGATAACAAGTTTTGGTCCTTGTTTGAAAATTTGCCTGCAAAACAAAAGACATTTAATACATAAAAGACAGGGATGATGGAAAATAAATAACTTATGCATTATTGAGTTTGTCTCTCCTGCAGTGTGGAGTCCGTGAAAAGATTCCCCGTGCGAGAGATGTATGCTCTTAATATATTTAAGTTATGGTGTACTTGTTTGTGAGAGAATTTCTCATATAGATATACTATCATTCTTTCAATTTTTGGCATTTATTTTTGTAATTTCCAAATTTAATTCTGACCTACGGTTTAAAGTGCCTAAATATCTCATTATTTTATTATGTCAGGTTTTCTTAATGAGTGTCCTATGTTTGTCTATAAGTTGTAATCGTCCACTAGCTCAAGACACAAGTGTTTTTGTCGGGCAACGGATGACAGTTATTGTAAGAGTACTTTCCCAGCTAAATTAGTTTTTGTTGACAATCCACATCCATGACATTTAGCTAAGAATTCCGCTAAAACAGGTGCTAGGGGGCGTCTTGAACTTACTATGAAGTATGAGCAAAGTTTATTGTTGAAGGCCTCATGGTGACTTCAAGATGATGAACTACAATAAAAGCGTTGTTCCTTTGCTTGGTTTTACCATGTATTTGTAGAGACTTTGTCTCATGTGCATTTACTCCATATCCTTTCATTCGTATTATATTTTGCTGACCATTACTAAAATGCAAATAAAAATCTATTTTGTATATTATGATTTTTAATTATAACAATTGTCACTTTTGGTTTAGATTGTTATTGTACAGTTTTCACAATTTTAATCATATATACCTTTCCACAAACAGGAAAATATACAAGGTTTTATATATCCCTCGCTTTTCTTTATTTTCTGTTTCTTGACTTCCAACACTATCAATTGTCCTATGGAGATAGCTTCTGTCGTGTATAATTACTACTAATACCACCTGCAATTGCATGATTTGGTTTTTAAAGGACCGGTCAAAATTTCTCAAGGCATGGGACCGGAGCAAATAGCAGTGGGACAGGTGATTTTTGTTTTAAGTATCAGGGCATGGGAGCTGGATTTTTCAGCTAAAATGTGCATGGGACCTGAAAATTTTTATTGCAAAAATTAAAAAGATAATATACATATTAATTATTTAGAAAATTTAAAATTTTTGCATTCAGTGATATTGTATTAAGACACTATCAGTATTGGATAACCAACTATAAAAATTGCCTATTTGCCTCTATTAAAAGATTGTAAAACAAAATCTTAATTGTTGTACTCATTTTAAAGATTTTATTTGATCTTAACACCTTATAACACAAATCAGATAAACAAATGTGAATATTATTTCAATTTTAAGCATTGCTGAAGTATATAGATTTAGACCCTATTGGTATGGGATAATCAACTAAAAATATTTGTTATTCTTCAAAATTTAAATTTTTTTAAACAATATCTAAATTGTTTTACAAACGTTATAGATTTAATTTACTTTTCATGCCATAAAAGACCAAAAATGAAAAAAAGTTAACCATATCATTTCAATTCTGAGCATTTTTCTAGTAAAGTGGTTTCTAAAGACATTATCGGTATGGGATAACCAACTATAAAGATTGGTAATTCTTCAAAATTGTAAAATTGTTACATTTTTTAACAAAATCTTTATTGTGTTACATTCTTTATATATTTTATTTACTTTTAATGCCATAAAAGACCAAATTCTATACATAATTGCCCATATAATTTAATTTTTTGTGCATTCATCTAGTAAATGGGTTTCTAAAGACATTATCAGTATGGAAAACCAACTATAAAAATTGGTTATTCTTCAAAATTGCAACCTTTTTGAACCAAATCCTTATTGTTAAACCCTCTTTATACACTTGATTTACTTTAAACGCTAAAAAAAGACCAATTTTTTTACATATTTGCCTACATAATTTCATTTTTTGTGCATTTCTCTAATAAATGGGTTCCTAAAGACATTATCGGAATGGCAAAACCAACAATAATATTGGTAACTCTTCAAAATTGTAACCTTTTTTAACAAAATCTTTATTGTTTTACTGACTTTATATACTTATTTACTTTTTCAACTATAAAAGAGCAAAAAAGATGAATAGTTGCCCAAATTATTCCAATTTTTTTCTTCAGCAATCAAATATATGAATTTCAACACTATCTGTATTAGGATTATCAACTATAGAAATGGACAATTTTCCTTAATTGCGACTCTTTTGAATTCAATATTTATCAATAATTTTGCTTAATTTTTTATAAAAGAAAAAATCATATTAATCATTTCCCATATAATGTCAATTCTTTTCTATTATTATGACATACCAGTAACAATTTAAACATTATTGGTATAAAAGGACTAACCATAGCAATAGAATTTCTCATTTAAAGTAACTGATTAAAATAATATGCATGGGACTTTTTTGCAACTCAACAGAATTAATTTTATTAGTGTTACCATGGGACTGCGACTTTTTTATCGAGCATTTAAGTTTTGCTCCGGTCCCATGCATCAATAAATTTTGACCGGTCCCTAAACAGTGTTAGGATAGCATGAGTGACAAATCTTATGAGCGCCAAATCAGCTACCTTTTCATGAGGGAAATTATTAAAGCAGAAAATAGTTACTCAACCAACTTCCATTAAATATGTTCTTCATAAAAATGTTAAAAGAGGAGATAAATAGTCTGTCTATATTTGAATATTTCAAATATCAATATACAGGAAATCTTAAGACTGCCTGATTATTCAAACAGTATCTGTTATACAGCCAACAATCTTAACTCAAATAAACAAAATACCGAAGTTACTGTGAATTTAGTTCCTGCATATGCTCATTTCTCCAGTTTTGAACAAATCAACAAATCAGCAGTGATCATACTCCTTTTCTTGATCTTGATACATCAATAAATCAAGGAAAGTTAAACACTAAAGTTTATGATAAAAGGGATGATTTCTCCTTCCCTATAGTCAATTTTCCCCATCTCGACGGCAATGTTCCGTAAGCCCCTTCTTACGGGGTCTACATTTCACAACTTGTTCGATATGCACGAGTATGTAGTGATGTTTCTGACTTCAACGATCGAAATCTTTGTCTCACTGAAAAACTTCTACATCAAGGGTTTAGATATCATAAAAGCATTCTGTAAATTTTGTTATTGGTACATTGACTTATTCAGAAAATCTGGTTCTACATGCAGGGCTCTTATACAACAGGGCATTTCACATCCAAACTTCTATGGAAATATCATTTACAAAACGCATAAATTCAAACATTGTCCTTCCAAACTTGTTTATCCGTTGAACAAACTTATTCATAAAGGATATAAATACAGCATTGTTGTTAATTACAAAACAAAACAACAGGACAACAGCAAACACCTACAATGACTGGGAACTACAGTCACATGCCACAATCTAAATCTTTTCTGCTGGTTTTTGTTGGCAAAAATATTGACCAGCTCCTAAATGCTTTACACCATAACTAAAATTCAATCAATTTTTCATATTGGCAGTATTTGGCATTGCACAATATCAAGTTCTTCTTTCATAATTGATGATGTTGTTATACGAAATCTATTTAGAAGTATTTCATTTGGAGTTTCATGTGTAAGAAGGCTTGATATCATAGTCAATGGAATTTATGTACTTAGCTAGCTGTCAGTAACTGCGAGCATTTGTCCGGACAGTACCCGTGTGTATCGTCTTCATCTTTTATGTACTTTCCCGTTTCCCTTCTTTTTTCTATTCATTGTAAAGGTACTCGTCTTGATAAGTTGGACTTTTTTTCTAGTTTGATTTTTACTGTGAGTCTTTTTGTGTATTTATTTTATAGCCATTCACCACACATAGGGGAGGGTTTGGATCCAATAAAACGAGTTTAACCCCACTGCAATTTTTGCGCCTGTCCCAAATCAAGAATATTTTGGTCATTGGCTTGTCCTAGTCTTCTTCTAACATTTTAGTTTCTTGATATTCGGGTTATTTGATGTGGTTTTTTCCATTGATTTATTCATTTTTTTACCTTTTTGGGGCCATTTAGGGCTTGCTATGTGAGGTTCCTCACTGTGTCGAAGACCCTACGGTGACCCCTAGATGCTTTGTTTTGAGTCGTTCTAACCTGGATATGGGATGTTGTCTCCATGACATTTACCCCATTTCCCTTCGTTTTCACACATTTTGAAACCATATACATTTGTGTATTTACAAACGATATATTAATACATTATATGACTAAAGCGGGTATTGTACGAAACCATTATAAAACAAGGAAACTACCAAATTGCAATATCATGTATGATGTCATCTTTGCCTGCAGTGTTTGTGGTACTCAAAATAAATCAACATTTTTGTTACTTGCAGGTTTATAATTGTAATATATACGGGTCTGAAAAATTCTCCATCCACTGAAATAAGAATCAATCTTTAATAATGTAACTTGCAACAATCAATGCTTATACAGTTTGTATTAAACAACGTGGTCCCTTCGAAGAGCTGAATAATGTTTAGATGAAGAACAATAAATGCGTTGTTCCATTGCTTAATTTTACCATGTATTTGTATTTGTAGCGACTTTGTCTCATTTGCATTTACTCCATATCCATTCATTGTAAGGAAACAAGTAAATGTTCCCATTATTACAACCATTCAAAATTATTACTTTAAACCGTGACAAACATGTTCATTGTTGTCTAAAATTCAATTTGTTAAGACTTTTCTCCACGGCATGAGATTATTGAATTTGACATAACCAATTATAAGTAAAATCCAACTTTCCAACCACTCAATAAGCTTTAACATTGTGGTGTTCTCATAAATAAAATAACTAAACTTATTTAATAACAAAAATCCTAATAACCACTTCCGAATTCTCCTCTTAACGTTAAAGGCACTCCAACATCAAATTCAACTCAAAACCGGTACAATGTGCCGTCTTGAACTTATTATGAAAAGGAGAAAAGCTCATTGTTGAAAGCGTCATTGCTTTGTCTTAATATTACTACAGACTTAGACTCATGTGCATTTACTCAATGTCCTTTCATTTGTTATGCTGACAGACCCTCATGTATAGCCGCGGGATGTTCAAAACACTTTCAAAACTTGAAAACAAACATTTATCATACTTTTTATAAAAAAACATACCAAAAGTCTTTCCTAAATTGACTGTAATTTTCAGCCATTGTAGATGTTTCCTCTTATCCTCTCGTTTACATTCAGTGAACAATAAAGGATATGGAGATTTAGATTTAAGGTGGTACGGGCTTCTAAAATTTTGTCAGATAGAATTTTCTGAAATTTTCATGATTTACCCTTTGTTATTAGGGTATACGAAAAATAAAATAAAATAAGGGGTCACCGGACATATAAGAATGAAATATGAAATGTAAAAATCTGCTATTTTGGTTGAAATAATAGGCAAAATTAGCGAATTCTAGCAAAATTTTAAATTATTTCAGTTAGATCAGATAGATTTTTTTTAAAATTTGGTAAATTAATAGCTAATATACTGTCCTTCAATTTCCATGAAAAAAAAATTGGGTGTCACTGAACTTATTTTTGAATAAATCACGAAAAACTCATTTTTTCCTATTATTTCTATACAAATTATCTCCCCTTAATTAAACTTGAGTCAGCTGAAAAGTTCAATATATTACATGGTTACGCAGTAAAAGTGGCATATTTCATCAAACTTAACTTTTACAAGACATTGGAAATGGTTTTGGCAACGTTCCCATAGTGAATTCCATTTTTTTTGTCACATGCGCAAAAATGATGCGCAATTTTTAACTCCCGTACTACCTTAAACATATTTATTTTGTTAAATAGAAAAACAAAGGGGATCGGACACAAGTTTTACCAACTTATGAATTCCTCTCCCGAATACAATGTGTAACATTACATATAATATTTTATGTAAGCATGCGTATCAAGAATCTGACAAGAGAATCATATAAACAAATAGTACATTAGACATTCATATCAATATATTAACGTGATGGGTGTGTTTTATTCACTTGTGCAATTAAACAATGAGGAATCGATTGGAATCTTTGATATATTTGAATTCGTGTTTGAATACAGTTATATTCTCTTCATAAGAAAGTATGGAATGGCCACTTGTTAATACGGTGGTATTAATTTCGAGATGTTCTGGTTACCAGCCTAAATCAAATAAAAGTTTAGCACGAATTTCATCATAATTAGCACATTCGAGAAAGTAATGATGAACATCTTCACGCGGGGTTCACATGAACAAGAAGAACAAGCAATGATGTTAACTTTACACACGTCAAAATTGAGAAAGGACGAAAAGTTTCTGAGTTGGGAAAGAATTATATTAAGCTTACGTGGGCCATAGGAAAAATAATTTGGAATACATTTCCTTCATTGTTTACTATCCTGTCGTAGTACGTTTTTGAACTTAGAAATTGCGTCAATATTACGGATATCCAGATCAAGTGCGTTCCATAACCTTACTGTTGATGGAATAGAAGAACTCTGAGTCAAAGAAAATCTTCAAATAGGAACGATTAAATCATCTCCGTTTCGTAGTGGATAAGTAGTTGTACTTTGGATTTTGGGAGGTATTAATCTTTTTAGATACTGTGGACCATTGTCATTAATTAAATTGTAAAATAATTGTAACTTTTTGTTATTCTGCCTTTCCCAGAGCTTTTCCCAACCAAGTTCAGCATACAAATAATCTACTTTGCAGAAGATTGGCAGACCGGTAACGATTCGGGCGGCCTCTATTTGCAATATTTCAAGTCTATCAAGATTGCCAATACCACAGTTAGCCCACGGTTCACTTGCATACTCAAATAAGGGACGAATAAAAGCTAAATATAACTTTTCTAGATTTTGTCTACATAATTTGTATTGGAGTTTTCGTAAAACGCATAGGTGTTTTTTGACAACAATACTGTCAATATGTGTGTGTTCCATTTGCCATCTCCGGTAAATGTAACGCCTAAATGTTTATGACTCGATGTAAGCGGAATGTTTTTACCATTAAAAGAAAAATTAAAGTTATCAGGTATATCGACATTAGAAAATAACATTATTTCAGTTTTGTCAGGATTGAATGACATAAGCCAACGAGAAGACCAATTGGCAAGTTCATGTAGATCATGATCTATGACATTTTTTATAATATTTTGATCATTGCTAGAATATTCTAGAGACGTGTCGTCAGCAAATAATCTGCTCTAGGAAAGAAGATTATCGCCTATATCGTTAATATAAATTAAGAATAACAGCGGGCCTAGAACGGAGCCTTGAGGTACACCAGCAGATATAATATCTAAACTAGATTTAGATTCTCTAATAACAACCCTTTGTTTTCTTTCTTGCAAGTAATTCTGAAACCAAAGTAACAAATTACCCCTTATCCCATAAGCATTCATTTTATAAATAAGTCCCTTGTGCCATACCTTATCAAATGAAAGGATATGGAGTAAATGCACATGAAACAATTCAACAAATATATGGTAAACCCAAGCAATATGACAACGCTTTTATTCTTGTTCTTATATGTGGTAAAACCAAACAATATAACAACGCTTTTACTCTTGTTCTTATATATGGTAAAACCAAGCAATATAACAACGCTTTTACTCTTGTTCTTATATATGGTAAAACCAAGCAATATAACAACGCTTTTATTCTTGTTCTTATATATGGTAAAACCAAGCAATATAACAACGCTTTTATTCTTGTTCTTATATATGGTAAAACCAAGAAATATAACAACGCTTTAATTTTTGATCTTCAACTTGAAGTCACCATGATGAGCTAATCAAAACAATCTAACAAACTTATACTCATAACAAGTGCAGCAACAACATGTCAATAGCCACACCTGATTAGACAATTTTATGAAACTTACCATCAAAATTCTAAGATAGCCATCTTTGAAGTTACTTTAAAACTACCTCTGAATTGAATATACTTACCATCATCACAAGTTCTATTACAAACATGCCAATGGCCACTCCTGACGTAGCTTCGAGCCGATAAGAACAATCCTGCAAAATTGAAAATTATTACAATGAATTAGAATACAGTTATTTGCTTTGTTTCTTTTCCGTTGAAAATTGTTCTTTGCAATGTTAACACAATGTGAATTGCCAAAGGAAATCTCCGAAATATGTAATTTGTGAAAGATGCCTAATCTTTGCTTAAAAATGTAGAATTTGCCTTTAAAGTCTGTTCTGAAGCGAATGCAATTATGCCCATTTGATATTAACAGACAACAACCGCTATGGGAATGCGGTATAAAGAAGCAGGGATTGACCTGAAAAACACTACGCAAAGTGATAGCTCGTTGTATTTATACTTAAAAATAGCTATTGTCTACAAATTGTTAAATCAATACGATATCAAAATACATTTCATTGGTGTGATATGATTTGTCCCTTCTAGAATTTGGCCCTTTTATTCATTACGTAGTTGCAGTTACTTCTCGATTTTGTTATTTAGATAACATCGTCATACAAAGAAGAAAGGTTGAGATGTTATTTTGTCATTACTGGAATTTTCAACAAGCTATGTAGAGTATTCCAGTTGTGTTCATACCTAAAGTAAGCAGCTCTAAGTTATCCGATTAACTGGCGTCTTGTTCGACTGTTTGAATTAACATTAGGCATATTCACGTTAACATACATTTATAACATTATCAACTTATAGGCTTATGAATCTTTGTCTCAAAACAGAAAGTAGAGAATGAAGTCTTGCTTAACTATTAACTGACTGTAGGAAAGAATTATTAAAACTTGTTAGTTAATTGCTGATTAAAATAAAATAAACATAAGATTATACATACATGAGAAAAAAAGGAAGAAAGAGGGATGTATGAACAGGGATATTCCTGAAATGAAAAAAATATAATAAATATACACTTAAAAGTGTAGCGTTAATAGTAGCGTAACATACTTATTTAGCATAAATATATTAAAAAAATTAAATGTGGTCTTGAGACATCTCAAAAACACAACTATTAACATCATCCAGTATAAAGATGTTTACTGAAAATCAGAATTGTGATACTTAAGTTTCCAAATTTATAAAAGATTATTAGATATGGCACCTGCATCTCGATACGAGCCTTAATGAATAACATCTAGTTAGTATCATGAGTACAGCATAAACCGAAACTCCCAATCGGAGGTTGACTGTTCTGAAAATTTATAAAAAGCTGTTGTATGAAAGCTAATGTAATATCATCTAAAACAAACAGTGCCATCAATCACTAAAAAAGTATAAATTCAAGATGCCAGGATGAAGAATGACATAACTCTTTATTGGTCGCCCACAATAAGCCGAGTGAAACCATGTAGATGTTTTTATTTCCTCAGAAAATGACCTATGAAATTTATGAATGAATTCTTAACACTTAGATTATTTTCTAGTGACAAAGAAACTCTTCTTTATGTATGTGATACCCGGGGGTAATACTCTGTCGATGGCCCTAGTAAACGGGACCCCCTTTAAGACAGAAAATATGAAATGACACATCCTGTTTAAGACAGAAGAGACTAAATATTTACCCTGTTTAAGACTGTACTCGCTTTCAAAATCAACACCCTGCTTAAGAAAAAGATCCACTGGAACATCTTATATAGCTGGACACTATTGTTAACTACTGTTTTACATAGTAACTATACTAAAACTACATTCCAAATGGCCATGTGAAAATAATGACCCTGTCCAAGACAGCAAGGGTGAAAAAAGATACCCTGTTTAAGACAAACTGATTGCAAAAACAAGACCCATTCCTGCCGCACACTCACACTACCTAAGTAATAGCAAGTAGCCACCCCCCCCCCCCGGATGCGATACTGCATCAGTGAATTATGAATCAAATAGATAAGCCATTTTCAGCTGATTATATTTTGCTTAATAAATGAATACGCTTCTTACATACTATTGCTAGCTCTTTTGCTTCGGTTATAAGTCCTTCACGTTTACACATATTTGCTTACTTTGTATGTATATTGTATAATTTTAATTCTGCTCTGATGAGACATAAGTTGTCGAAATGGCTATGTACAGAAACCCAATATACAGTAAGTTCAATATTTACTCATTTCTATAAAATTAAAGTAATATAACTTTCTAATACATTCAGATTCGTTTGCTCTCCTTGAACGATATCAATAATTTGCGGTTGTGAATTACACAATGTATAGTTGGACCCAGTAGTCACACCACTGCTTAGATGCATACTTGAAATTTTGAGGTTTTATAGTTAGAATAAGAGGTTGCATCAATACAGACAGGAAGACTTGATTTCAAGATTTTCTTCTGAAAATATTTTGAATGGAATAATCTTCAGAGTTATTTAAGTCTTGTATAGTTGGATTTTCCGGGAAAATTGACCTTGTAAATTCGAAAAACAAACTCGTTCCTTCATTTCTACTTTTTTTCCAAAATTTCAGTAATAAAGAGAAACGTTCGCACTGAAATACAATTCAACAACGTTAGCAAAGTTTTATCCCTAGTAATTGAATTAAATTTTAAAGTAAATCAAATCATCTCGTACAGTGTGATCATCGTTAAATTGATCATAAAAACATTGAAATATGAATAGTTTTTGTTGTTGTTGTCATTTGATTAAAAATTATCATGCATTATACTTACGTCATGCCTAAGAACTGCCGCCATAATGATATATGCCAAATTTAACAGACAAACGATACCCATACCCGCAGTGCTCTAAAATGATACAACATAGTTACGCTAAAAATAGTATTATACATTTCAATAGCATTAGGTATAATACACCAAGCAGTTTATTGTATGGAGCTTTTTTCCATCCAACGAAATTTTGTATTCCCTGTAGAACAATCGTCTAATAATTGACTATGTGTTTGACAAAATATGAATCTATTACAAAATCGTTATTTTCGGAAGCATGGAGGGGACATGTGATTTTTAATATCTCGTGGCCACGACATGCTAAGTCGTGGCCGCGAGATAGTAACTCGTTCCCACGACATACTAAATCGTGGCAAGGAGATCGCTATGTCGTGGCCAAGAGATACTATCTCGTTCCTATGTCATACTAAGTCGTGGTCACCAGATAGCCATTTCGCTCCCACGAGATACTATCCCGTTCCCAGGAGATACTTACTCGTGGCCACGACATACTAACTCGCTCCTACGAGATATTAAGTCGTGGCCAAGAGATACTATCTCGTTCCCATGACATACTTTATCGTGACCACGAGATACTAACTCGTTCCCACGACAAACTATGTCGTGGCCACTAGATACTTATACACTGTGAGGCCTTCAACAACGAGCTATAGCTATCTCGTGGCCACGACTTAGAATGTCGTGGGAACTAGATTGTATCTCGTGGCCACGACCTAGTATGTCATTGGAACAAGTTAGTATCTTGTAGCAACGACATAGCTATTTCGTGGCCATGACTTAGTATCTCGTGGGAACAAGTTAGTATCTTATGGGAACGAGATAGTGTCTCGTGGAAACGAGATAGCTATCTCTTGGCCACGACTTGATATGTCGTGGGAACGAGAATGCTATCTCGCGGCCACAACTGAGTCCTGAGTACTTTTCGCAGACTTTTCAGTGACGACATTCATTGGTTAATGGGCATGGAAGTTCAGAATTAGTGGTATTTTTGGTATAAACAGACATTTTAAGCATATTTTTTATTTCTTTTGCTTCAGATTTTCTTTAATATTTAAACATGTTTCATTCGGTATAATAAAACACTTTTTTACTGTCTAATCGAACAAAAGCAAGATTATGGTTCCACTCGGCATGAACTCTTTCCCTCCGCTTCGCGTCGGGAAATAGTCGTGCATCGGGGAACCATAATCTTACTTTTGTTCTCACAGCCTCTAAATAACTATATTATCAATTATCAATTCCAACCGGATATGATACTTATATATAAAATAGGAGACTATTTGTTGGAAGTTCTTGTTTTTTCTTGATTTTAACATACATCATACCATTTCTGGAAGTCCTCCCATTCATTCTCCGTTACAGAAAGATTAAACAACTTTAAAAACAAAAATTATTATGGACATAGTATTGTTACATATTTATGGTGGATTTCCTGGCTCATTAACGTATTATATTTGCAATTCTTCAATGAACATACCATTATTCTTTAAGTAACACCTATGACAACTCCTTCAAGGTGTTACTTGAGGAAAGTTGAGAATTGCAAATATAATACGTTAATGAGCCAGAAAATCCGCCATAATATCGGGATACCTTTTACTATACTATACTGTAATATATTTTTGTTTTAATTAAATCTCATACCTACTAAAAGATTGATCGAAATAAAAAAACACTACATATACCAAAAATATTCTAGGACACTTTATTATTATACTGTAAATGAATAAATGTACCTACCACAAATAGTGTCTTTTCAAAGGAATTAAACACTGCTGTAAGGCCTACTATTCGGATGATTATATTAACCAACACTAAAACAATACCAGCAATGGCCAAAAATTTATACACATCCCCAATACTGTCTATGTAGTCTCTGTCTACATAATATGATAAACTGAATATAGACGCTAGTACAATAAATGTAAGCTCTAACATCTGAAAAAAAAATTGTTCAATACATTCTATTTGTGTGAATTCTAAAATAATTTTTAAAATTGACTAAAAGACAGTCACATAGCTCTTGTATAAACGTTGCACATTTGATATAACTTGGACGTTTAGCATTCAAGCTTTAGTCGCATTTTTTACGTAAAATAACTACGAAGATTTCCTCATCTGAATTTGTAGGACATTGGAACAGCTTATGTTTTAAGATAGAATAAGTGCACTTTTTCAAGGGTCTTGTACCATCAATATTCTCTTTATTTTCCTATAAATATACGAAACAAAATAATTTAACCTAAAACTGGAATTAACAATGAAGGGATATGGAGTAAATGCAAATGAGACAAAATCTCTACAAATACATGGTAAAACACAGCAATGGAACAACGCTTTTATTGTTGTTAAAGTCACCATGAGGCCTTCAACAATGAGCATTACTCATACCTCATAGCAAGTTCAAGACGGCCCCTAGCACCGGTTTGAGCGGTATTCATTGCTAATTGCTGAAATATTTATCGTATGTGATGTGGAATGTCCGAGATGGTTTTTTTCTATGTATCAAAACATCTTGGTTATGGATATTAAAGTACGTAAAATATAAAGTTGGATGTAAGAGGTGTTGCTGTTTTCCTGCATTATCTCTGCAGGTAACGGATGTGTTGTAAAAACAAATCAGATCAGCTGAAAGTGATCTCCTTTGCTCCCAAGAGATTATGTGACAACGTTTCCACTAAATGGCAGTTACTTTGAAAATGTTTTCCTGCCGTAGCTCAGCCGGATGTGAAATATATATATATATATATATATATATATATATATATATATATATATATTCTTTTCCATGCCATAAATGAAACCTTGTGTATATATACCATGTGAAAGTTGCGTGTTATGTTGTTAAAAATGTTAATAATTTGTAGTTTGTAAATATATTATGTTATATATGTATTGGAGACAGCTATCTGAGTTTTAGAACTCGTGCCTGATCCCTTTGTCTTTTTGACAATAAAAATAAGTATATACTACCTTTGTATTTGTATGATGTTTCTAATAAGATAATATATTCGATGCTGATGTTTTCGTGCTGGAGGACCCGGTAATGCCCAGGAAATACAAACAGCCCCTCAAATCACTAAAGCAGAAAATATTATTGTAGGACCATTATTCAGGTAAATATTTCATTATTTGTGTGAGAGTAGTCTTTTCCTAGCATTTTAGAACTCCTTAACTATAGCGTCAAGTGCTAAAGGGCTTTAATTCTTCTACAAATAACGACTTTTTCAATTTTATTTTTGCTCTATTTCATAATATTGATCTTCGATATCAGTTACATCATTTTCCTAGTCTGTCTTTAACAGTAGTGGTGGTCATTTGAGATATATTTTGTTGACAAATTATATGACCCTTTATTTTTACCACTACATCTACCAGTTTTTTACCACTACACATGAAATGTACTTGAAAAACATATTTCTAATTTAGATTTTATTTTCATTTAATTATGTAACATACCATCATAAAGGCAGTGATGATTATGTAGACCGTTACCAAAATACTCCTAAAACGGTTAAAAGTAAAATTACTAAAGCATTGTTTTCTGTCTATAAATATTCCATTTTTCAGAAAATGGAACTTGATTACTCTTTATTTAGGGGCCGACTCCGACCTGCCGTTGGGTGTGGAGTTTCCCCCACCGTTCATTGAAGATCTTATGGCGGCTTTGGGTTGTTATAACTCCCCTTTGGGTCGTTGTCTCTTTGACACATTCCCCGTTTCCCTTCTTTTTTCTATGTAAACGGTGTGAAAACAAAAACATTCAGACTCAAAATCCATATGCGAATTTTCATTGTATTTTGTTTGTATATCGTTTGACAAATGTGTTTTGTCACAATGCTTTTAAATTCCTTATATTCGCATCATCATATCAATATCAATTAATTTTTATATAACCGCAAAAATATTTTGCGGTACTATATCTATCTCTATGATACTGGCGACTGCGGTGTCATTGGCGTTGTGAGATAAAAGTTCTACTGAAATCAATATTTCTTGGCCAAAAAGGAAGACTGGGATTGCTTTTAGGTATTTTTGTTATATTGGATGTGTGATATAATGGGCTGTAGAAGATTAATTATAATATATCGGATTTTGATGGTGTTTTTCCGGTGTGATCATCGGGAAATGATCAATCTGTCAGGAGACAACACATTTCACGTCGCAGTTTCCCTTTCATGAGAGGAAAAGGACATTGTTCTCCTAGATTTCACATCTTCAAGGATTTGACATAACAGGTTTTGACTTTACCCTGGTAAACTGATGTTGCCCTCGGTTCTAATGACATTTCACACTGTAACTGTTTTATTTTTCTTTCGAATTTTTATGCTGATGTCTCATCTCTTTGTTTTTTTTCTGTTTTCCATTTTGACATGTCTCTAAACTTTGACTTTTTTAATTTAGGCGTATTTTTTTCTCGATATATAACTGCCTTTGCTATATAGTTTAACATCAACTTCTCAGATAATCCAAATCTTGAAAAGTCCCTTACAAATATGTAATGCTTAAATATTTTACTTTTGAGTGAAACTGAATAATGCTAATTTTTGGTAAAGAACTAGTTTTAAACGTTATGTCTGTCTTTGACGAATATGTTTTTATCAGCTACCTTATTGCCCAAATATACCTTGGTCTTTTTTCTAGTATGATTTTATATAACCATGGTATAAGATGCATGTCCTTGATTGTGTTTTCTATAGCTGCTTCTGTATGTTGTTGTCCCTCTTTGAATTCTTTGCTGATCAAAATTAGTCCTAAAATCTGAATATTAGACAATACTACAGTTGATTACAATTTACAAGAGGGTAGAAATAAATTATCTGAGAATTGGGAGGATTGACAATCAATATCCCTTCATCACTGACTGAAACATTTGTCTTATAATATAACCGGAAGAGAAGAGCAAATACCAGAATTAAGCAATAACAGTACATTATTTGAATACCCGAGGGCGTCAATCGTAGATTTGACGGTCAAAATGCAGTTTATAGGCGACGCGTAGCGGAGCCTGTAAACGGATATTTTGACCGTCAAATCAAGATTGACGCCCTCGGGTATTCAAATAATGTACTGTTATTGCGATTCTAATGCAACAAATCAATTTCATGTTCTATTTTTAACTCGAGAATTTGTAACTATATTAGGAAACAGATTAAACAGGGAACCTACTTTGTCACAGGTGTGTAGATGGTAGAATTGACGGTAAGTTTTGACCAATGAAAACCTTCGTTATATAAATGTTGCATTAGAATTTTTGTTATATATATC
This sequence comes from Modiolus philippinarum, assembly GCA_002080025.1. Classification (NCBI taxonomy): domain Eukaryota; kingdom Metazoa; phylum Mollusca; class Bivalvia; order Mytilida; family Modiolidae; genus Modiolus; species Modiolus philippinarum. The sequence goes on along the minus strand of MJUU01050866.1, from coordinate 48,729 downwards.
ATATATTTCTGCTGTTGTTCCTCGCGCAGAAAGCGATCCATGAGTTACATTCTAGTCAAGTAACTTACTTTATATTGCAACGATTTATTAAGGAACAGGCGTTAACTATTTACTTTTGATGAGCATAAAAAGCATTAATTTGAGACATATTCTATTCCATACGTACATTTGTACGAAAGCCAAGAAGGGACATCGTTTTTAGGAATTTAGAATACGGAATTCAGAATTCGGAATACAGAATACAGAATTAAGAATATGTTTCTGTTTACAAGGCGATGCAGCTAAATATCAACGTTTCCTAAGATTGCGTATGAAATTCGCTTTAAATCACTTAGTGTCGAGACAAATTGGCAGCTAGAACGAAAAATATTTAATTTCAGCCTTTGCTTTAGATGTTTAGTATAAAAAAAACTGATCATGAAAAGCAACAAGCTTTCTTAAATTTTTATAAAAGGTGAAGTATTCTACGTGAGTAACCTGCCACCAGATTGACCAAAAGAAGGCAATATCTCTTTTAAAGACCAAACTGCCTATTCAGCTCTACCATTGATTTTTTTCTCAAATTTTGTGACAAAGTTGTTGGTGACTTAGAGGAAAAAATTGGGGGTCCTGGACTTATTTTGCCGCTATGGTAACTCAAATTTGGCAGTCTCTCTAGTATTATCGTTTTGATTCACACTTTCTTTGAATGAATTCTATTTCTTTACTATGAAACTTAGAATCAAAATTCTTTTTCTGGTAAAAGAATAGATCAATACGTGTCCATCTGAAATTAAAAACTTTTATTTCTACGACTGTGAGGTGTTTAGAAATAAAAAGTTTCTGTTTCCCGCCAAAATTTATTTGTAAGATTAAAGCAAAATTTTCGTATAAAAAATGACCGTTGATTTTTTAACGATAATCTGGTCATAACTAAATCTTCCTGTACTCTTTACATTGATACGAAAAAATCATATGTCACCGAACTGAGAAAAAAAGTATTTTAGTCCCCTTTTTATCGTATGTTTGACAAAATTTTGTTGTCCGCCTTTTAGAAAAATGAATTTGACGTCATAATACATATTTCCCGAAAAAAGGATCAGTAGAACAGTCAATAGTGCCGAATATGATGACAGTCTGGTATATGTGTGCATCCCATAAAGATCTAAAAATCAATGAATCTGTTCCATTAAAGTGTAAAGAAGTACTATCTCTGTTCATTACTTTTTAATGATCAGACTTTGACGGAAAGTTTGTATTTCAGCATGGTTTACATTGAGCCGTCATGAAAAAAGAAATTCTTCCTGTCAATTTTCAATCGATCGTAGCTGTACAAAATATATTAATTTTGAAATATGCCAGACGGTAGCCAAAACATCAACAGAAATTTGTTATGAAAAACAAAACTCAGCGACATTATCATTTCAGCGCCAAAAAGCATATGAATTCAGCGACATTTTATCTTATAAATTAAGCGAGCTTTACTTGTAAAACCGGTAGGTTGAGTAAGGTTCTTTGAAGGATATATATTATCAAAGTCACAAATTTCTTTGTTCATAGAATTAACTTTTCATTTTAAAATTGACAATTGTGTAGACCATCGAATATTATATCTCTGAACCTTCCTGTAATCATACTTATTCGTGTACATGTAGAATCATCAGATCTTTAAGGTTTGTTTAACACTGAGCCAGTCCGTCGAAGAAACAGGCAAAGTACATTAGTGCGGTGGCACATTGAGGAAAAAACCGCACAATTTTTTTTTATGTTTGCTTTTAATAAAACTAACCAAGAAAACCTCATTCTAATAGATAAAAGTTCTGTGTTATTTTGCGTTAATAGCGTCAAAATTTAGCATTCCTTTTAACCTTCGAGAACTACCTCTAACCGGTACTTTATCCATACCAACAGGTACTGTATTCTCTCTAACTGATACTCTATCTTCTTGACCTTTTTGAGAATTTACACCAATGTATATCTAATTTATTTCTTTATATGAGGTTCTATTTTTTTCTATATAAACTATTAAAAATTCGCGTCGCTGAATTCATATATATAATACAAAGAAAAAACGTCGCTGAAATGATATACGGAATTACTTAAAAATTGTGGCTGAAGTGATAGTCGCTGAAATGAAAATACCGCTGAATTTATACGTACCCGTATTAACCCCCCCCCCCCTCGTCACAAAAGTATACATTTTGCATAATTTTCTTAATATAAAACTACTACTTGTACAATGGAACTTCGATGGCTCGAAGAGACCGATGCAAACAATTCAACCTAGAGGGTTATTTTTTAAAATTCAATAATAAATTCTATAATTAATTGGTTTATTTTGGTTGTAACAACATAATGACCTCGCTTCAGACACTGGCCTTAGATGCTATGTAGTTTATTGGGGGTCCTGAAGGGTACCCTTTTCTACGTTACCACACTATAATAATTCATACTGTGTAACGCTTGGTTACATTTTGGTTTTCAAATACAGAAAAACCTACAAGTATACCGCACTTCCACGAATCTATACCCCCAAGAAAAGGATTTTGGAAAACGCTAAGACGCCTGCATCAAGTCTCTCCAATTTAATAAATATACGTTTCATTTGTTATAACCATATGAAATACTTGAACAGAATGTACAAATTGTATCTTTTTCAATAGACAATATAGATGCCAATTTTTGTCAAATTTATGAACTTTTCACCTAATTCCTTGGAAACTAGCGACTCTCTGCCAGTTTTTGAGGCTGAAATATAGAATATATCCCTATTAAGTCCACATATATTTATCTTTTTATGTTTTATTTTCACAATACAAAATATAAACAAAAAGTCTTCATGTCAAAAAATGTTGGTTTTTTTTTTATTTGAAATATGTAATTGTACAAGTAAAGGTCTTGAGGGCATAGTAAAAGACATTTTGTAACTTACTGAAAATTTTGAGAATGCTAGAATATAGATTTGTATAATGAGAATCATTGATTTAATTGAAATTCAAAAGATATAACCATATATTCAATGTAATAAATGTACCCATTTCACAATTGTGTTCTCTTTTTTGAAGAAGGATGCATGCCCGTCTTTCAAAAACAGTTTTTGAATTGGGCCGATTTATTAATATTAGTAACTTTGAAAATGTGAAATCTATTCTTTATTCTTGGACCAAAAAGTAGCCTTGTCCTTTTCTGTAGTTCAGAATGCTGGATCAATTTAACATGTAGATAATATGTTGCTATATATTCCAGTAGAAATATGCGACTGCAATAATTAACATGCGTCTTTATTTCACGGGGGATAACTTTTTATTTTTTCTGGTAGGGATGTGCCAAATTGATCTTCGAAAACTGTCCTGATTTTATATACACATGTACTAAAAACATACCCAAAACTTATATAACAACACTAAATTTAGGACCCAAATCTATTCATATACCATTGATTTTAATATGATAATTTAAAAAAAAAGATCAACGAAACAGAGCAATAAGTACATGAAATATTGAACATAAAAAGAAAATAATGATTAGGAATTATGTTAATCATATTTAGTTGCCCCTTTTTGCTAATTTTATACCCAAATTTATAAAAATTATTATTTCTGCATGCAAATTTATATTCAATTTGTTTACAAACACACCCAAATTTATATATTTCATGCTCAAAAGCATACCCGAATTTTTGGCACACCCCCGTATACCAAAATAATGGAAGTTACCCCCCACCCCCCCGGCTTTATTTTAAAGGTATCACAATCAGGACCCTGAACACATTTATTTTTATCTAGTACGACAATATAAGAATGATGGTTTAAGTCATATACATATACTGTGTATATTGACGCAATAAAACAATATCAAATAACAAAATACCGTAGGTACTGTGAATTTAGTCTCTGCATATGCTCATTTCGACAACTTATGTCAATCGAAGCATGGGGCATGAAATTTAAGATAAATCAACGTAACAATGGATATTTAAACAATCACAGTAATAATTTGTGTGAAGAATATATAAAAATACCAATATGTTACCTTCTTTTGAAAAGAAAATACAAGTACAAAAAATGTACATCAATTGCAAAATATGTATTTTTTTATTATTTAGTCAATATTTTTAATGCTAATTCAAAAAATGTGCAAATTTATATATTCGTTAGGAATTTCAAGGGTTTTTTTCAAGAGAAAAAGGATATTAATTTGCTTTAAAATAAAACTTCGATATCTATAATTAACATTTTACGTACAATTATTTATTTTTGTGAATACAAAACAGATTTATATGTATACCTGTATCCACTGAGTACCCCCCATAACTTTATTTACTACGTGTGGTCACTTTCATTGCATTTCAATCTATCAATCTAATGAAATACTTAATGTTCTTCCCCAGTAATTGACCATTCAGTGTTATAAACACATGGTTAAATGTTTAATTGCACCATACCTAAGTAAAGGCAGGAAATGGACAAGAAATTCTTGAATTCTGCATTCCAAAATCTGAATTCCGAATTCTGAATTCCGTATTCAGAATTGTGAATTTCGCAAAACGATGTCTCTTCTCGGCTTTCGTAGATTTGGGCCAAAGTCAAATTATTTTGCTTTCTGGTCACATGTATTACTACGGTATTTCAAAAATTTGGTCGGGATTTCAACTCACTAGATAAATTTTTTTGTCACAGGGTCAAAGAGACGCTTTAATTTCAGCTCCCGCTACATAGACGATGTACTTTCTTTTAATAATCCTAAATTTAAGGAGTATTTACATCAGATCTATCCAAATGAGCTTAAAATTAAAGCAACAACTGAAACACCTTTCCCTTTCTTAGCAGCAGTATACCTACCTCTCCAGCCTATGAAGTGTACATTTCACAGTTGATTCGTTACTGTCGAGCGTGTAGTTTGTACAGGGATTTTTTGAACAGAGCAAAAACACTGTCCCAAAAGCTGCTTAGTCAGGGATTTGTTCAATCTATGTTAATTTCATCCCTCAACAAATTCTATGGCCGTCACCATAACATCATTGAAAGATATGACGTGTCAGTATCCCAAATGAAAGTGGACATTTTCAGCTAGATTCACGTCTTCTCGGATTTGACAACCGACTTTGACATATTCCCGGATTTAATCACTCACAGTGTGACAGGTGCTATTAACAGAGCAGGACATGCTTACCCTACCGGAGCACCTGATGTCAATCTCAGTTTTACTAGAGTTCACACTGTGATTGTTTTTTTTTTAATGTTGTAATTTCTGTTTCTGTGCTTTGTACCTGTCTAACGTCATTGTTTTTTGTGTCTAACGTCATTCTTTTCTGTGTTCTCGTTTTGGAAGTGTCTTTGGACTTCGATTTTTGTAAATTTCACTCCTTTGTTCCTTCGGTATTCTACTGCCGTTGTTTCTGATGATTCATTTTATCTTTTTGTCATCAAAATGATCGAGAATGATTTATATAACTTTTTTAGTTTTGATAATTGCAAGTTTGTTATTTTTAGTAACGATGTCAGGATAATAATATGCCCGGTATAGACCATTTCAAGATAACTGCGGTCCTGAATTTTGCACATGCGATGATATGCCTTTGGGTGGGTAAAATGCAACGTCTTACTTAATTGTCCTACGACGTCTATTGCCTGACGCGCGCGCGCGCGCGTGTATCTAATTTAGCTTTTTTTCTAAATATTACTTATATGTTTAATTCACTGTGGAGAAAGAAAGAAAAAGTGTTTACAATCTGATCTATGATATTTAAGATTATTCAGAAAAAAATGCGGGCAAAGATTACGAGCACATCAAACTAAACAGGCCTCTCACTGATACTGCCGATGTCTACTGAAATCTTGAAATCTATGATGATTCTTGACCAAACCCTTCGGGAAGTTTTGAATTTGATTTTTCTTCCGTAGTGCAACAGTGTTCTACCAGCAGACTAGGCTCCTTGAGCTAGCCGGCAGTTTAGCGGCGAGCACTTATTGACCCATCTTTCTAAATTATGTATTTTTTTTTTCTTTCTCTTCAAGATTGTGGTCATGGAGTTAGTGGTCTACCTGTATTGGGTTTTATTCAAATGTTTATTATACTATAGGGAAACGGGACAGATAATGGGGAGGTTTGGGTACCCATAAATCGGTTTAACCCTACCGCTGGCTTTTGCTAGTGCCGGTACCAAGTCCGGCTGTCCCGAATTCCTATCGTTGTCTACGTTTGTCTTATTCGTGTTCTTCATGTGTAGTTCCATAGCAGATTCTGGCATGTGATTATAATTTTCAGCCATTGTAGGTGTTTCTGTTATCCTGTTATCCATTTTTACATTCAATGTTTTGTTAAGAATGCTTCAAAGACAACACCTCATCACAACGACAGTTTGTAAAGTCGAATTTCATAATATGATACTTTCAGTTTTTCACAATTCAAAAGCAATATTTCTCAGTAAGACCTCAAACATTTAATTAGATGGTGAAAACATATTGTAACAATTTACAAAATTCAAATTTGTGAATGATTCAAAGATAGTTATGTACTTACATCACAGATTATTCCGATTCCGGTAAAGACAAAAAAGCAGATTGCTATTGGTCTCAGCTTATCATCTATAGCAGTGCCACATTTCTAGATAAAATTGAAAAAAATCAATGTACTGTCAGCAGTGGGGTAGCAGTGGATTGTTCATAACAGATTCATACTTTCAATGTAATTCAAAAATCCAAATTGTGTTTTTTAATCACTGAATTTGATGAATAACACGGTGATGAACGACAAAAGAACAACAACATGATAGTGTGAGTACCTCGGATTTGTACTCATGAAATGCATACGTAATTTTCCCACTAATTTACAATTTACAATTTGCTGTATTGACATAACATTTAAACTAAACATTCGAATGACTGGTTTAACAAACATGTATATGCCAGATAGTTCCTGAGTGACAATATAGAATAAGAATGAACACCTTTCCTCATTGCAATTAGCAGATACAAAGATACAAAGATGAGATATAACATGCACATGTTCGCGTAACTCCTGCAGGGGTACAGGGGTTGATATCTCCTGCTATGCATGCATTGCCTGCCATGTCAGAACAAATATGTCCATATACCAATCCTGAATTAATTTCATTCCCTTGTATCATAATTCAAGACAAAACATATAATGTGTTACACCAGCACCTATTGCTAGACCATCAGAACTCCAAATCTTCTTTTAGCCATCAGTATTTTAATTGAATGTGTATGCATCCGATAACAGATGATATTTTCATTTAAAAATTTGTTCCTTGTGGGCGCAATGATATTTTCAAAGAAAACAGTATCAAACTGGGCAAGGTGATCAAAAGCTTACAAAGAGGAAGTTCTTTAAAAATATTCCTTCCAATCACCTAACTGGAATTTAATTGGCTTCACTTGAAAATGTTACTATAATTGTATATTATAACTTTTATATAGTATGATACTGCTGTTGTTACTGAAAATTATTGAATAGAATTGTGAAGAGCCGAAATCGAAGTGCAAAGAGATAAAATAAGTGCAAAACCACCAGACAAATTATCGATCGCAATTTTCCTAACTTGTTTGAGGCATTTCAAAAGAAATGGCTGGTTAAGCCAGTCTTATGGATTACTAAAACTCCCCTTCTACTGCGGTCTTAAATCAAAGTTCGAGCAGAAATTTTCCACCAGACCATGATATCTACACTATTTAAGAAACTTTTTTGATAATCATATGAGACGATTTTCTGTGAAGCCTTATTCACAATACGTTCATGTAGATAAGAATACATTGTTAGCTCCTGACGTAACAAATCAAATATCGTGAAATATACATTTCGTATGCAGGAGAAATTGGAATACTAGTGTCTGTGTTAGGGAAATTAATATTTCTTGAGATGAAAGTCGTTCCTTTTGTTATAAATTTCGGTACTTCAATAACATTTTTTGTCAAATTCGAGATGGAAGTAAAAGTCCAGAAAAGATATAGATCTAGTGGATTCTGTTTTTCCTTTTATCTTTTATTCTGATGGATATACTGATGTGGTCAATTTAACAGAGGATGCATTATTAGCGAAAAGAACATCATCAATATATCCATAAGTGAGATTTAAGGATCTAGCATCCTTTATCTTATGAGCTTTTACGAGTCCCTGAAGAAATGAGTATAAGAACAGTGAAATTGTTTCTTGTTTTTGACATGATGTTAACGAGTTTGAAATATCTCTCGTAAGGAACAGATTTTTACATGTACCTTGTATCCATTAAATGTTCCGTAGACTCCAACATTATTGTAGTTAGCAATATTCATATCTACAACACTTTCGTGTGTATCACTGTAACATAATTTGTCGCTGACTGTCAAAGAAAACTCACAGCAACGAAACTGAAAAAAAAGCTTTTGTAAGGTCTTAAAGTAAAATGATATATATGTTACAGTACAAATTGGAATCCAATAGGATCTGGAATCCTCCTAGTACAAATTGGAATTCTAATTTCCACTGGGACAAATTAGAATTCTAACAAACTGGAATTCCAATTTCTACTGGAACAAATTAGAATTCTGATTTGTACTGGATTAAATCTAGTATAAATTGGAATTCCAATTACTCCGAGGAGAAATTGAGATATCCTAATTTATACTGGTAGGATTCTGGATCCTACTAACTAAAATCAATAGAAATGGTGCTAGAGATGTAAAACATCTTTAATGATACGCCCCTTGCTTCCACTGTTTTGGTGATCATTACAGGATTAATTTCGATTAATTTTTATCAACATCTTTGAGTTAATGGTTTTCCAAATGTTTAGATTTTATCTGCACTGATGAGACATAATTTGTCGATATGGCCATATGCAGAAATTAAATTTACAGTAAGTTTGGTATTTAGTTATTCGAAAGAATAGTATTAACTGTCTAACTGAAATTTTACACATTGTCATGTTAAAAAAGATCGTTCATTTGAAGATGGCAGTGTAATCGTCACCGTTTGTTATTACCCTGGCAAATGAAATACTGTGTGATGGCCTTGTTGTAAATCGAAAATTCGCTGCTCTACAAAATGCCACAGAGTTCCACCAATTGTTACAACAAATGAACAGTTACATTAGAATTATGTCATTGGACATTCTATTGTCGTGATTGTTATAGCATTTAGTTTTCATAAATTAAAATGCTGTGAAATACATATACTTCTTATTACAAAATCAAAAACTTTTCTCAGCTTTGAATGTCAGTAATATCCAGAAACCTCTTGAATAAAATATCCAGTATTATTCTTGATCATACTAGGAATTAAGTAGAATTCATAATACTACCAGAACAAATCAGGATATCTCAATTTCTCCTAGGAGAAATTGGAATTCCAATTTGTTCTGGATTAAATCCAGTTCAAACTAGAATTCTAATTTGTCCTGGTAGAAATTGGAATTCCAATATGTACTGAATTAAATCCAGTACAAATTAGAATTCTAATTTGTCCCAGTAGAATTAGAATTCCTATTTGCACTAGGAGGATTCCGGATCCTACTGGATTCCAATTTGTACTGTCACATATATATCAATGAATTATATTCTCTACTGCTCAACAGAAGATGATATTTTCAGCTATATTTAACGTGTTCACAGATTTAATATTAATAGTTTAACTCTACCCTGGATGGATTTAATGACACTGTAATAAATAACAAAATACCGAATTAATACTGTGAATTTAGTTTCTGCATAAGTGCATTTTGACAACTTATGTCGCTTCACTGCAAAACAAATCAAAATATTTGGAAATAAGTGTCTTTAAAAAAAGCAAAGACGTGATTACCAGTTCCACAGCACCTGATAACACTCTCCGTTTTTAATCGGGGTCCACACTGTAAGAGTTTAGTTTTGAATTGTGTGTTTTGAAAAATTCTACAACAGACCCACTGTACATAAGGCAACGTCAGTGGGAATCTCTACACGGACTAAGAGTAAAGTAAGTGAGAAGCGAACCGTCAGTCTGAAATGAACAATCCAAGGACAATGGCAACGTCGGAAAAACGAAGAAACGAAGACATAACATGAGCACGGCACAGAAAAGAAAATAAAGACACGCACATATACAAAAATGAACAACACGGACCCAATAAAAACCATGGGTGAGACCAGGTGCACCGGTAGAGTAAGCATCTCCTGCTTCTTATACTTTAGTGGCAAAGAGAAAGATCTGTTGTCATCTTGGAAACAGATATCTCATAGCGGTCCACAAGATCATGTTGTCGACCGTAAAACTTCTGTAGTGATGACCTCAACATACCCTTGCTTAAGTAGCTTATTTGTAAGCAACCGAGCTCTATCAAGGTAGTCACTGTATCGACCACAGGCCCTTGAATGGCGAATGAGTTGGGAGATGTAAACTCCGTATGCTGGTGCTTTTGGAATGTTGCTACAAAGAAAGGGGAAGTTGACTATTGGAAAAGTGAAGTCATCGCGTTTGTCATATAGCCTGGTTTGTAGTGTACCTCTTTTGTCAATTTCAAGATGAAAGTCAAGGAACGAGGCTGATGTGGAAGTATCTGTAGTATCCTTAATTTCTAGCTCTTTTGGATAGATAAGATGAAGAAAATCACCAAAGCGAGGATTGTTTAGTGATAAAATATCATCTAAAATATCGTCTATAAAATATCATCTATATAGTAACGTCATATTTGTCTTAGCATAAAACATAAGATTTATGATTCTGAACGAGAAAGAATTTATCTTGATAGCATCATTATATTTTCAGGGATAACGCATTTTCCGTATTTAATGTCTGTATTTCAAGGATATTTCATATTTTAATCTAAGGATTGATGACAATCGTTCCAGTAAGGCATCCGTTGCATTGTTTTTTCTGCTATGACAAATCTTTGAAACAGGTACTACATTGGAGGATACACTCATACCATCTAAATTAATTATACATTTTCTTTACCATAAGATATGTTGGCAACAGGGCCGTCGAAAAGTCAGTCCAAATCTCTAAGTTTTAGCATTTATTTACGCCATCAAATAAAGAGGGGTCCTTTCTAGAAAGTGCCATATTGCTTTAATTAACAATGAAGCGATGTTGAGTAAGTGCAAATGAGAAAAAGTTTCTACAGATACGTGGTAAAACTAAGCAATGGAACGATTTTATTGTTGTTCTTTGTCTTGAAGTCACCATGAGGTCTTAAACGATGAGCTGTACCCATACCTCATAGTAAGTTAAAGACTGTCCCTAGTACCGGTTTGAGCGGAATTCATTGCTAGATGTCGAGCAACGGTACATCCATGTTACTTTACCCTTAACAAACTTAAACTAACTTGCAAAGTGTTCTTTTCCCCATTTCCTTTCTTTTTCATATTAAAATCGCTGTCATCTGTTGCACAACAAAAAGACTATTGGTGGCCAGGATAACAATTTGAAATTACAAAAAATTTTAAAAACAAAATTTGAAACTTTGATAGTGAATCCATATGAGGAATTCTCTCAAGAACATGTACACCATAACTGAAATGTAAAGAGAGCATACATCTCTCACGAGGAATCTTTTTGCAGATTCCGCACTGCATGTCAGACAAACTCCAGTCTAAAGTTAACAATGAAGGGATATGGACAAAGTCTCTACAAATACATGGTAAATGGTAAATACATTCATAGTGTATAATAAAAGGATAAACAAAACCGTGTGAATAAGTAGCAACTTACATTAACCATGAGTCTGTTCGTGAAAATTCTTAATTCCGAACCAGCACCAGAATTAGTAGGCGTTACTACATTCAGGCGATCAGTTATTAGTGAAGTTACCTTAAAATACAAACTATAGTATTTCAGTATTTAGACGACAGAAAACGTTATAAAAATGTACAAAACAATAATTTCAGTATTGCATACAAGTACTAGTATATGTATACTAAATTTTATGCTCATCTTCTAGACAATTTATTCATATGTTCGTATTTTGATAAAATGTTTGCTTCCTATTATACACATTTATGTGGTGTTTAGACTTACTTTAAATTACATTTGATTTCGAATAAACAGTACTGTTTTTTACTGCAGTACAGTGCGTGTTTTCCCAGAAAAGAAACGTTTGTTCATATGTGTTTAATTTGTATGACATACTCTGCTCTATGGTTTGCTCGTGTGACAATACGAATTCAATATCATCGGCCATTGCAAATCAAAAATGCTTCTCGTCAAAATATGACACCATTATTTTAATGTCATAGTACAAAAAAATACTGAAATTGCATAAAAACAGTAAATTTAGTTATGCTGTACACGTGTTTCAAGATTTGTTATGTACAATACATTTTTGTATTTATTGCCATTTTCCTCGCGTTTATATGTCTGACTCATTTCTTTAATTGAATATGAAAGCTACTTCCGAACATATCTGTCATTTACATTAACAAAAAATAAAAGGATATTGAGTAAATGCATATGAGACAATGTCTCTATAAAGACATGTAAAACCGAGCAAGGGAACAACTCTTTTATTGTTGTTCTTCATCTTGAAGTCACCATGAAGCCTTCAGCAATGCAGCCGCTTACAAATGGAATAACAACTGCATCTTGATATTCAAACACGAGGCATTCATCAAAATGTGTGTTCAGCAGAAGCTATAGGCAGCAAAGCGATTATTTTTACCTGGTCGTATATCACAGCCCAATATATAATAGTAATCAGCTTGATAACAACCAGGAAACATGACAAGAAAAAACACTGAAAAATATAAAAATAATTTTATTCATCAAATTTATTGTTCAAGATCTTTTGATAAGAACATATTGTTTATATATATAAGTTTCGTTAAGAAATGTATTGCATTTGAATTCTGCATATGCACATTTCGACAACCTATGTCTCTTCAGTGTATATCAAACCAAAACAATTGGAACTGTGTAAAGCTGATACAGAACAAATTACCAAAAGCGTCTAGATAGTAAAGCCAAAGAAGTTTTATTTAAAAGAGGTATTATTTACTTTCTATCAGTAAATTGTGTTCAAGGAAAAATGGTCGTAATTAAATAAACCAGACTTTTGAAAAATAAACAGCTGCGCCAAGTCGCATGATACGCCCGTCGTCACCCTTCAAAACTTTATGTGATTTAGGTAAGGGGTTCTCAATTCAGAAGCACCTATAACTGCCTAATTAAGCATAATTTCTCTTTAAGAAATTAATCTGCAAAGTTTAAAGTGAGCTGATGAAAGTACTTATCACTGAGAGCGCAACATGTAAAACAGTGACTTAAAATTGACAACAAAGTCCCATTACTCTTGCAAGAAAAATCGAAATTTTACGAAAAAGTATACAGATCGTGAGGTCATTACATCCAATACCTCTACAAAGTTTGAAGTGAATTGGCCAAAGGGTTGTCAAGTTAGAGAGCGACATATGAAACAGACGGACAGACGGACGGACGGACGGACAATCGGACATTGGTATACCATAATACGTCCGTCATTAGATGAAGTTTTACTAACAAAGATCACTAAAATATACCATATATCTAATTCAAAAGACCCTATAAAAATTTGAACATTCATCATTGAACTTCTCTCGCACTGTATGCTCACAATTCAGAAATAGTCAAAACCTTGTACTCCTATATAAACTTAAATAATGCGTGCTCATATATTTCTGTTTTTTTTTTTTTATTGTTCAAGTTTCTAGTTGTTTCATATTGTTGCTTATTCCTTTATCTGCTTGTTAAGCCCACAAACCTGTGTGTCTTTTGATTTCCTAACAAATGCCATTTATAATGTTTTGCCGTTGAATTTCATTCTATGTGACGAATATTAGCATGTTTATGCACTTAAAGATCTGTGAAGTTAAAGTCAATGGCAATCATTCGCCTTTGCCCCCAGACATGTGAATAACCGACCTTCTTCAATTCATAATTGTTCCCGTTAATATTTATTACACTTGCACAAAGAGTATCATATTTTAATTTTTGTCTGCACTGAAATTACATAACTTGTCGAAATGCGCATATGCAGAATCAAAAGTAACAGAAACCTCGGCATTATGTTATTCAATTCAGGTCAAATGAGAAACTGCGGGATATAACTAATAATAGTTTAGATCCAATCAGATTACTCACCACTGTATGCATTATAACTGAATTTCTTTTAGATCCAATCAGATTACTCACTACTATATGCATTATAACTGAATTTCTTTTAGATCCAATCAGATTACTCACCACTGTATGAAGTATAACTGAATTTCTTTTAGATCCAATCAGATTACTCACCACTGTATGCAGTATAACTGAATTTCTTTTAGATCCAATCAGATTACTCACCACTGTATGAAGTATAACTGAATTTCTTTTAGATCCAATCAGATTACTCACCACTGTATGAAGTATAACTGAATTTCTTTGAGATCCAAACAGATTACTCACCACTGTGTGAAGTATAACTGAATTTCTTTTAGATCCAATCAGATTACTCACCACTGTATGAAGTATAACTGAATTTCTTTTAGATCCAATCAGATTACTCACCACTGTATGAAGTACAACTGAATTTCTTTTAGATCCAATCAGATTACTCACCACTTTATGAAGTATAACTGAATTTCTTTTAGATCCAATCAGATTACTCACCAATTTAAGCATTATAACTGAATTTCTTTTCGATCCAATCAGATTACTCACCACTGTATGAAGTATAACTGAATTTCTTTTAGATCCAATCAGATTACTCACCACTGTATGAAGTATAACTGAATTTCTTTTAGATCCAATCAGTCCAATTACACTGTTTCCAATGCTTAAACAACCGATAGTTAGAAAACCTGATCCAAATCCAGCCATTATATCATGGAAGTTGTAGTTGTAAAACTTTATTTGACTAAAGTAAGTATTTAGCTGTGAGTTGTCTACCAAATCACTGGCTAGGAGGTATATACTGACGATAGTTACTGCTGACATGATAAGCTGTAAATACAAGAAATATTGCTCAAATGTATAAAATCAACATTCACAAAGCTCAATTCAAATCTGAATGGCCTAACATTAGGTTAATGAAATGTGGGGCTATGGAATCTGCATAACTGGGTCAATATTGTGATAATGGTAGTCTTTGCATATCTTTAGTATTTTAAGCAATAAGACATTACCTTTTCATTTTTTTACTTAAAATAACACTTCTGGTAAATAACATGATATAAAGCAAGTAGCTGAACACATATCACACTATCAGTGAAAAGGCCGGTTTTGTGACAGTCGGTGTTTGTCAGTCCGCTAAAATACTCTGGATCAATTACAAGACAAACACTGATCAGTCTACATATTTGGTTCCATATTTTAATTTTTTTTTCTTTCTTTTAAAAGGAAATAACTTAATGATATATTTTTTTTTATTTCCACTTTACCTTTTTAACTGTATGATATTACCAAATATGCAGTATCTAATCGTAAATACATGTAACAAAATACAGAAGTTTTTGTAAATTTACTTTCTAAATAATGGTTATTTCGACTACTTATGTCCGATAAAATCAAAACCTTGGAAATCCAGAAATCGAAAGATATAAAAAAAATAGAGAGCAATTATCAAAAGAACCTAAACTGAAAGCCAAAATTAGCTAATCGGATCTTTGATTGAGGGTGATACTTCTTAGTTTTTTTAATCAAGAAATATAAGCCTAACAGACATTTTTAATAGGTTCTCAATGCATTCAAGGTGATTAACATTTCAGAAAATGATTTTGGTTGATTTTGTTTTACTATAAATGTCCTAAATTAAAAATCTGTATATTTTATTCTTAAATATAAATGATTTAAGTTCAGATACAGGTAGCTTCAAGCATAAAACATAAAAGCATAAAGGTTTTCTTTAAAGTCAGATACCTATCAAAACAATAACGTAAGCTCTGTAAAGCTTTTTACCGACATACCAACTTCTTCCCTTAGTCACGTGATATCGTGTTGGGGAGATAAAAATCTATAAAAAATAATAAAATATCAGCATTTTGTTCTCCCTGAAATTGTTTTTCATACTTGGAATCTCCATTTTCTATATCTTATATGCAAATTTGATTTGTGAAAAAATTTTCGTATTCCTCCTTTGTTTTGTTTGTTTTTATTTAACTTTCATACTCACCAGATTTGCACATTTATTGATCACAGAAAGCATACACGACGGAGCCCTAAAATGGATTGAATAATTTTGTTATATTGAAAACACTTCGATATACCCCTTATTTTTTTCAACTTATTATGTCACCCCAGACGTAGTCGTGACGACATATTGTTTTTGGTCCGTTTCTTTGTTATTATTATTATTACGCTTTCTTTCTTTCTTCCACCTCTTTTTGTCCGGCTTATATCTCAATGATGCCTGAACAGAAATCATTCATATTTGGTATAAAGTTGGAACACTATACTTTATCTAGAGGGGTGCATGCAAGTAATTTTTTTAAAGACCCCGCCATTTCCAAGATGACTACCAAAATACGAAAAATTCGAAATTCGTCCAATTTTAATTTTCTCAATCATGCTTCGATGGAATTCATACATATTTGGCACAAAGTTGGATCACTATCTGGAAGAGGGTCAGCAAGGAAAAATTTTTTTCAACATGGCCACTTTTTCCAAAATGGCCGCCGAAATATGTAAAAATTTCAACTTTGTCCAATTTCAAGGAAATTTGATTTCTAGGTAGATTTTGATGCTGCGAACAAGCTGGAATCATCAAATTGGCTGTCAGGGGTGACATCAGCTATTGCTTGCAATTGCAAATCTAGTTATGTCGCCCTAGACGTAGTCGGGACGACATTTTGTTTTTTGTCCGTTTCTCTATTATTATTGTTTGTTTGTTTCTTTCTTTCAATGATTTTTGTCCGGCTTATTTCACAGAGATGATTGGACAGAACTCATTCATACTTGGCACAAAGTTTGACCACCTTGTGAAGTTGTGTATGCACTGGCAAAAATTTTCAAAATGGCCGCCATTTCCAAGATGGCAGCCAAGTTACGTCAACACTTTAAATTTGTCCGATTTCAATTAAAATGATGAAATCTCAAACATGGCCTGATACATTTCATTCATATTTGGCAAAAAGTTGGATCACCATAAGAAGATAGGTATGCAATAAAAAAAAATACAAAATGGCCGGCATTTCCAACATGGCTGCCAAGTTACGTCGAAAATCTAATTTTGTCCGATTTCAATGAAAATTGATTTGTAAATAGATTTTTAAACTGCGAACAAGATGGAATCATCGAATTTGCTGCTGGGGGCGACATCAGCTATTGCTTGCAATTGCAAATCTAGTTTTATTTGATTTGTTTCATACGTTTTGGCAATGTTTGCTACAACATTTACCTTTTCATATACTTGAAACTGCTGTTATTTGAAATTGACATGTAAAAGCATATACAATTCGATAATATACATACTCAATAAACGTCAGATGTGTTGTTGCCGTTGGAAATAAAATCTGTTATTTTACATGTGCACAAAAAGTAGCCAATACTTTATCAAAAATGCATATTATTCCTGTCTTAAGAGTGTTACCTTTGCTTATTGGGACAAAAATGATAAATAAAAACTTGCTCATATGACAGTCACAACATTCCAAAACAAACAATCAACTTCAGAGATATCTAAACCATCATTCGAAAATGTAATGATAGATTCTTTTTCTTTTAAAAGAGGCAAGCAAGCAGTCATTTTACAGACAGCTCCATGATTTTTAAATTTGAACCCCAGCATTTGTGTCCTTCTACAACATAAAAAGCAAATACGCATAAAGGGTCAAAGTAATTTTATCAAATATATTGTCTCAAAAGGTGTGTTTTTTCCACACTATACCATGCTTCCTCGTGATAAACTAAAATCATGAATACAAGGTATCATGCAGATACCTTTACCCATTCCCAAAAATATTTTGTATTAGGTATGAATCTTCATTTTTTTTCTTCAACCAATTTAAAAGGATGAGTATGCTGCGATGAAAAATATATGTGCAGTATGCTTTATTTTCTCATTGATAACATATTTGTTACATTTGGATGTGTTTTTCATCAATAGCAATTTGGTTAACTAATAGATAGGAATTGCGCTCCTCTACTTGCAGACTTGATGTTATACTCATAAGATTAACAATGAACGGATATGGAGTAAATATACAAGGGATAAAGTCTCTACAAATACATACTTATAAGCCAAGCAATGTAACAACGCTTTAATTGTTGTTCTACATCTTGAAGTCACCGTGAGGCCTTCAACAATGAGCATACCTCAGTTCAGGACGGTCCCTACCACCGGTTTGAGCAGAACTCATTGCTAACTACATCCATGTATCTTCTCTTTTGTTCATGGTTGCGGGGTTGTAAAGAAACATGTAATTAATTGGCAAAGTTTCTTACAATTTCTGTCATCTGTTGCCAAACAAAAAGACTCGAAAAAGATAGTCACAACGTATAAACAGCCACAGGGCACACATAGAGTCAATTGCAAGAAAACTTCAGGAACTCGTAAAAACGCATAAAATTAAAGATGCAAGATCCTTCAATTTCCCTTTTGGATATTTTGATGATATTCAATCACGCAATTCTTTGCGCAATGGGTCCGATCAATACATCCTTAAAAATTGGAGTTTAAGGAAACAACAGAAACCGCTAGATCGACATTTTGTTGGACTTGCATCTCGGATTTGACGGAAATAGTCATCGCAGTACTAAAATGTACGACAAAAGGGACAAATTTGATTTCACAATTTTCAGTTTCCATAACATGGACAGAAATACTCCGACTCCTCCTGCTTACGAAGTGTATGTTTCACAATTGATTCGTTACGGAAGAGCTAGCACCAACTATGCAGGCTTCTTCATTAGGCATAATTATCTCAATGACCTCTTCATTAATCAAGGCTTCAAAAAAAATCAGTCTCATACGCTCATTCAACATTTCTTTAAATAGATATCAGTCCGTTGTTGAAAAGTTTAATGCTTCGGTTATAGCTTTGATTCGTGTTTGTACCAAGTCAGGACTATAGCAGTTGACCTTTCTGTGTTTTTTTTACCTACTTTACCTTTTTGCCCTTTGGAATTTTGTATTTTGCAAGATTGTGAAGTAATTTTGTTATTACCCTTTTTGACAAAATTTAAACCGGTTCTCATATTTAAGCAATAACAGTACATTATTTGAATACGTCATTGTTTTCTGTATTCTCGTTTTTGCCCTGTCTTTGGACTTCGATTTTTGTGAATATCACCCCTTTGTTCCTTCGGTATTCTACTGCCGTTGTTGAATACCCGAGGGCGTCAATCGTAGATCTGACGGTCAAAATGCAGTTTACAGGCGAAGCGTAAAGGAGCCTGTAAACGGATATTTTGACCGTCAAATCAAAGATTGACGACCTCGGGTATTCAAATAATGTACTGTTATTGCGATGTAATGCAATTAAATCATTAATCGATTTCATGTTCTATTTTTAACTTGTGTATTTGTAACTATACAAGGAACCAGGCTAAACAGGGAACCTACCATGTCCCAGGTGTGTAGATGGTGGAATTGACGGTCAGTTCTGACCAATTAAAACTTCTGTTATATAAATGTTGCATTACAATGTGCGATGATGAATTAGTTGTTGCCATGATGTTCAATCTACCTGAAAGTTCTTGAGCTGAAATATATATTGTCACCTGCCTTTAAATGGATTTAAAATTTTACACATCACAAAAATGGGATTCGTATAAAATACTCACTCTAAAGGAAATACATTACCGTTTCCAGAGTACTTTCAATATTGGACAAAGACCATAATCCCACATGCAAAAAATACTTTTCTTCTGTGTTGATACATGTTTCTTTTCTTCCTTAATATGCAGTTTCATGATGCTATAATCAGCAACAACAATGATAACTATCTGTAATTAGAATTATGATACTGTCATTCTACATTCATCTTTCATATACAGGGGGTTAGAAAGCATAATGTTCAACCGTCTGATCAATTAAGCCATGCAAGCATTAGGATTAAAATTATAAGGTTAGGGTAAATATTGAAAGTGATGCCATGTTGATATTCAAGCTGTCGTAGTTTCGGTTTTTGTCATTTGTTCGTTGTTTATTTTTAAATATTCAATAGAAAACATTTGGTAGTATATGGAATACACCTTGTAATTGTCTGTGTATTGTGTCTTGTATGTTTCTTTTTATTCTAGATTTCCACTAACAGCCTTCTAGCCAGGGAATTAATTTGTTAATGTATTGAAAATGAGTGAGAAGAAAATAGAGTCTATAAGTTTAATTGATAAATGGAAAATTAACTTTCATGGATTCTATTTACCAATTTTTATAAATTTTACTTGAGACAAATGCAAAGGACTGATTAACTTTGTGTACAAGCTAAGAAATGTTGGATCAGCTGTTCTTTACTATTCTATCTAGTAAGCTAAAAATCTAATAAATAAAATATTCTAAACAAATTTATATATTGATTTATTGACAAATTTCATTAAACTTGCCTGACACAAGATGAAAATACAAAACAGACCAATGTAAGACTGCATGTATGTTGTCAGCTTTCCTGAAAATCTATCATAACATCCTGGAAACGTTCCAACGTTTGTACAGAAGTTTTCCCCGGATCCCCCGCAGCATGAGAACTGAAAAACAAATTCAACAGCAGTAAAACAAATCTTTCATTTTCTACTTTCCTTCTAGCTGCAAACTTTATCACGCGGAAAATCATAGAGATCATTTATGAAAATAACCCCAACTACAATGACAAAAAATTGTTAGTAATTCTGGCTTGGCATTGTTACAAATCAGCCCTCCGCCTCCTCATTTAGAACACACATTTTTTCAGAAGAGTTAACTTCTAGAATATCTTATACAGAATTTGATGATTCACTCTTTTTTTCTTTTTTTTCAACACTGTTTCTGCGTTGATTTTGTATCGTATTACCATCATGAGGCATCCAATTGCTCATCCTTCATAGTAAAGTTCAAGACGGCCCCTACCACCGGTTTTAGCGGCATTCTTTTCTAATTGTCGAGCAACGCTACATCCGTGTCTTTTCTGCTACCTACTTTGTGTTTCAACTCCTCTATCAGCGTTTATCAAGAGGTCTTAAACTCTGGAAAATGTTTCTGTAAACATTTTACATGTGCATTTACTACAATTTATTTTGCATTTTATATTTGCCCGGACCTTACTGCAAGTACAGTTGGGTGCAGTCATAACCTCTCACAAAGTTAATTTAGAACTGTTCTAATGACTGCTCTAAGTTAACTTAGAACTGTTCTAGAACATTCCTAGAGCTGCTCTAGAAAAGTGTTCTAACAGCAGTCATTGTCAAGAACTGTTCTAAAAGCAGTCATTTTCAAGAACTGTTCTAAATGCAGTCATAGAGTAGAACTGTTCTAAAAGCAGTCATCGAGTAGAACTGTTCTAAAAACGGTCACAACCTGTTCTAAAAGCAGTCATGGTCTTCCGTATGACTGATTTTAGAACTGTTCTAAGTTAACTTAGAAAATGACCGTTTTTATGACCGTTTCTAGAACTGTTTTACGTCTGCTCTAAGTTAACTTCAAGTTAACTTAGAATTGTTTCTAAGTTAACCTGGAGTTAACTTGGATGAGAGGTTATGACTGCACCCAACTGTATTTTGTACTGTAAAGTGGAGAAGAGCTTATCCTGGAGTAAGCCAAAATGCAATGTAGGCAATCATTTACATTATAAACAATGCAAAACATGTCTATTTGATTGATCCATGTACTTTTTAAAATCTTTGTGAACCAGTCAAGGCGTTCTGAGGTGCTGTTGTGGAAATTTTGTAAGAATGTATGGATACAATTTTTCTTAACCTGCAATATTGAAAAGATGCGCAGAAACTCAAGTAATAGGAGTAAGTGAGAAACACCACTCAGTGTGACTGTATTTGCTTCTCAAATAAAACTTTAAAAGTACTAATAGAGATTTTGATAACGTAATTGCAAATCTACTATAAGTCTTCTATTCATTAACTCTTTTTGTAAGGAAGTGTTATTTAACAGAGACTGTAATTACTCAATGACAACTATTCAATAAATATTTTCTAGGAATCCTATGGAATAAAAGAGGTTGTCTTTATTTGAATGGCGATATCTCTTATTTTAATTCAAAATAAAGTACGGTTAAAGTATTTCAAATGTATTTCATTCCAGAGAATCAGAAACTGATATATTCATTTAAAACTGGTTTAATTCTATCGACTGAGTTCCTCTAGATAGTGTTGAATGTGAGCTTTTCATTGTTTTTCAGACTTTTCATAAGTGTTAGCTTGGCAAGATATTCGCTATATTCAGCTGCTGTGCGAGAAATTAATAGAAAAAGAATTCAAAATGTTAATAAATTGTCACGAATTACAGCCCATTGAATTAAGTGAGTGTCAGGCACTAACAAAATAGCAAGATAAAACATCTTGACAATTCCGAACAAACGGATACTGATCATTTTATCTATGAATTTTGAATATATCTAACATATAGGAAAATAAACTATACTACAAAATCAGCCCAATGCTTATTGAATTCGTTACAACTCTATAGTAGCAAAAACATGAGAAATGCAATATTTGTACTGCTAGTGCATTAGTTATGTGGCGTTTTTGTTCATTTTTTTTATTTGTTTTGTCTTTGTCATACTGTCTCAATTCGTGTTGGACGTGAATTGTCGTGATTTTGGATTTATGATTTTATAATCCCCTTTCCTTCGGTATTCGTTTGCCGTATGTTGATTTAGAAAAAATATTTTTGAGAAAATCAATTTTTTGAAAATATAATACTCACATTAGAGTAGAAGTTCCTCCATATATTTTCGTACTTTTGTACTAGTTTGCGCTCTTGGTAACGTCTATAATAAATGTAGAAACTTTCGCTTACACTGTTATTGCTCGTCTGGCTATCACTGCCTACCTACAACACACATCTATTAATCAACAAAAATGTCTGATTGATTAAATGGGTAGAATAGTGGAATAAATTCTTGCCTGCAAGATTTTTATTTTTTGATTTTACTTTCCTTCCTCTCAAATGTCAATATTCATTCTATTTTTCATTTTAGCTGACCATTTGTCATACCGACTTTGACATTTTCCTGGATTGACTCACTCACAGTGTGACGGATGCTGTTAACAGAGTAGGACATGCTCACCCTTCCGGAGCATCTGATGTCAATCTTAGTTTCACTGGAGTTCACACTGTGAGTGTCTTTGTTTTGAATGTTGTGATTTCTATTTCTGTGTTTTGTATCTGTCTAACGTCATAGTTTTCTGTGTCTAACGTCATAGATTTCTGTGTTCTCGTTTTGGCCATGTCTTTAGACTTTGATTTTTGTAAATTTCACTCCTTTTTTCCTTCGGTATTCTACTGCCGTTGTTATCATTATGATAACAAGAAATCATCAAATTTCCATTAAATATATACGTACTCCGTCATAAAGTACTCCCCATAGAGAAACGTGTACTATATACACCAATATTGCTCCAAAACACAGACAAATATACTGCAAAATAAAACAATATATATCACATTGATTGTCTACTCAAGAAAACAAATGTACAAATAAGCAATATGTACTGTATGGTTGTTATATTTGCTATTCGCGTTCAAATTGATATCCGCGAATATTCCATTGTTCACCTGAATATAACTGGACATTATGCCGTTAAGTAAAAATCAGCGAATTTTAATTCCAGCAAATTGTCCCAAGACTGAAAAGCGCGATAATTTCGTACCGTGAAAATAAAGCACTATACAGTACTTTAATCATCTATTAGTAGTAGAGCACGTCACCCTAGACCACTTTTTGCCATAGGGTCAATGTTAAATTTTTCATTAGTTTGTTGTGCACCCAACCGTGACTAATTAGCTCTTCATTTTCTTATGCTGTTGGTATCCATTTTCTTTGACATATCCGTAACCCTACTCCCAAGCGTCACGAATGTAGAGCACCGTGAGCGTAGCGAAATGGTGTGAGAGTGGTGGGACGCTTGGGGTGGGGCAACTCAGGTTCAGTCCTTCGTTTTGTCAGTCTAACCCATACATTTTTTATTTCACGAAAGGATATGGAGTAAATGAACATGAGACCATAACACATATGTTAACTCGAACTGCAATAATTTTAATGAGCTGTATGGCCATTTCGGAAATTAATTCCTCATCAGCAGCACTAGAACCCAAACAAAGGAAATCCATAATTTCAAAAAATGTTTAAAATGCATAAAACCAAACAAAATCCGAATAAGTAGTAATATCAAATATAGCTGAGGACAAAACTACAATGGAGGGAGTTAATCCTTTGGTTTTAGAATTTACATCTTTTTATTGGTTTATCCTATTTTTAGTTCTTTTCTTGTGTTGTATTTCAAGTCAGTCATTTTTTTTGTCCAGTACTTCAATCTTTTCTATGTATTTTTCTGTATTGACGGGTAATACAGAAACCTTATTTGTATTCATATGTGATACCCCTTTTTTTCTTTTGGTTTCCCAACCGATCTCAGTTTTCTCCCTTTGTTTTTTTGTTTGATTTTTTTTTTTGTATACTCTCGAGTCCATGTTTTATCTTGACCTAACGTTACCCCAGCTTTTGCACCTGTTTATTGTTTTACCACGTTGTATGTATTATTGATTTTTGGTGCATTTGCCTCATCGTTTCCCATATCTATATACTTTCAATTTGGCAATAAATAATCAACTAAATTACAGATTTATACATATTTTATTTTCCCCGTCATAAAGCAAGCATGGGTTGGGGAATGGGGGTTTGGAGGTTCCTTAAAAAACTGAAAAAAAAATAATAAAAAAAAAATTTAAAATGAATAAAAATATTTTACTTTTTCTCTCCTCCTCTCCCTTTAAGGCCCAATCCTCCTCTCAAATTCCCGAGATGAGCACGCGAGCAGTACGAGCAGCGAAATGAGCACACGAGCAGTAAAAATGAGCAGCGTGAGCATGCCTTTAAACAGCGAATTTGTCGTTTTTCACACCGCACAACGGCGGCAGCAGCAGCAGCAGCAATATTCCCGAGATGAGCACGAGAGCAGCACGAGCAGCGAAATGAGCACTTGAACATACCCTTAAACAGCGAATTGGTCGCTCTTCCCACCGCACAGCGGCTGCAGCAGCAGCAGCAGCAGCTATATTCCCGAGATGAGCACGCGAGCAGCACGAGCGGCGAAATGAGCACGCAAGCAGTGAAAACGAGCGGCGTGAACATACCCTTAAACAGCGTATTTATCGCTCTTCCCACCGCACAGCGGCTGCAGCAGCAGCAGCAGCAGCAATATTCCCGAGGTGAGCACGAGAGCAGTACGAGCAGCCAAATGAGCACGTGAGCATACCCTTAAACAGCGAATATGTAGCTTTTCCCACCGCACAACAGCAGCAGCAGCAGCAATATTCCCGAGATGAGCACGCGAGCAGCACGAGCAGCGAAATGAGCACACGAGCAGTGAAACGAGCACGCGAGCAGCGACATTCCCAATCTGACCCTATTTAAAGCTTTGTTCTGTAATATATCGTCATTCGTTCTTCGAATCCAGAGAGAGGAAGACGTCTATAATGTATCACTGCGACCTTTGTGAATACACGACCAATCGTAACTTCAATCTCGTACGCCACAAGAATCAGAAACACGACATGGAAGATACTTCGCAAAATGAATCGGATACAGAGTCCAACGTATCAGAGGAAAGCAATCACGAATCTGCCTACAGCAACGAAGAAAGTAATGACTCTAACACGTCAGAAGAGTCCACGGACGAAAGCACTGACGATGAAGAAGACCAAGCTGATAGTGAATCAAACATTTGACAAACTCGAAGCAGAATACACCAAGAAAGTAGAAGAGTTGATTGAAGAAGGAGACGACTCCGAAAAGGCTCGTTTAGCCGCATATGAAAACATGAATAAACTTTTTAGAGACAATATGAGAAATCAATACCTCGAAACGGTGTTCTGGATACAGGATTTCAACAAAGATCCAATTCACAAAAAGATCAGAGATACAGCCAAACGTTTAAGAGATGAAGAAGACTACGAAACCAGGGAATCTTGGCAATATGCAGTGAAGAAAAGAAAATATCTGTTAGATGACGTATTGGACAGATTCGAACCACCACCAATCGAAGACAGCAACGACTCGATGTAAATAAAAGAAAAGAAGAAAAGGGAGTGGGGTAATGCGGCCTATCCGTAGGGTAGTCAGTCACAAGCCTGGATAAACGCAGAGTTCCCCTTTGTTAAAATTCACCAAATGACCCCCTTGTCAAAATTTTGGACTCCTTGTAGCACCCCAAATATTAGAGATAGTGCTTTATAAATATCACTATTCAATTTAGACGGTCAAAGTTACCCCGAAAACATATATAACACTTCTTTAGTACTTGACTTAAGAAAATTTGTATTTTGGGCCTTTTCCGAAATTTTGGACCCCTCGTAGCACCCCAAATATTAGAGATAGGACTTAACACATGTCATCATTCGATTTAGATGGTCAAAGTTACCCCGAAAACATATATAACATGAATATAGTACTCGACTCAGAAAAAATCGCATTTTGGGCCATTCCCGAATTTTCGGGTCCCCCTATATTCCAAATGGTAAGAGATAGAGACTTGAAACCTTCACCAATCGCTGTAACAGCTTGAAATTACCCCGGATTGATATATACATTGTACGGGAAACGAATCGAGAAAAATTAGAGTAGTATATAGGGACAGTTCAAGTCGTATTTGACGAGGATTAGGAGGATTACGGAAATGAAGTCACCGGAAGTCATGTGACCGGAAGTGTGACGTCACCGGAAGTGTGACGTTACCGGAAGTGACGTCACCGGAAATGACGTATCCGGAAGTATGACGTCAACGGAAGTGACGACACTTCAAGCGGACCAATGAAAGCCTTTCCCTCCAAATTTGAAATTCAAATATTCAAAACGGACCAATGGGAGCGTTGCGCGCTCGATTTCAAATCGTTTCAAGTTTGAACGGACCAATGGGAGCCTTTCCATCATGTTTGAAAGTATAACTTTTTAGCTTTTTACTGCGTAAAAAAAGGGGGGTGAACTGTGCCCATTACTACTCTAATTTTTCTCGATTTCCAGAGTTATCGTTCGTTTCCCGTACAATGTATATATCAATCCGGGGTAATTTCAAGCTGTTACAGCGATTGGTGAAGGTTTCAAGTCTCTATCTCTTACCATTTGGAATATAGGGGGACCCGAAAATTCGGGAATGGCCCAAAATGCGATTTTTTCTAAGTCGAGTACTATATTCATGTTATATATGTTTTCGGGGTAACTTTGACCATCTAAATCGAATGATGACATGTGTTAAGTCCTATCTCTAATATTTGGGGTGCTACGAGGGGTCCAAAATTTCGGAAAAGGCCCAAAATACAAATTTTCTTAAGTCAAGTACTAAAGAAGTGTTATATATGTTTTCGGGGTAACTTTGACCGTCTAAATTGAATAGTGATATTTATAAAGCACTATCTCTAATATTTGGGGTGCTACAAGGAGTCCAAAATTTTGACAAGGGGGTCATTTGGTGAATTTTAACAAAGAGGAACTCTGCGTTTATCCAGGCTTGTGACTGACTACCCTACGGATAGGCCGCATTACCCCACTCCCTTTTCTTCTTTTCTTTTATTTACATCGAGTCGTTGCTGTCTTCGATTGGTGGTGGTTCGAATCTGTCCAATACGTCATCTAACAGATATTTTCTTTTCTTCACTGCATATTGCCAAGATTCCCTGGTTTCGTAGTCTTCTTCATCTCTTAAATGTTTGGCTGTATCTCTGATCTTTTTGTGAATTGGATCTTTGTTGAAATACTGCATCCAGAACACCGTTTCGAGGTATTGATTTCTCATATTGTCTCTAAAAGTTTATTCATGTCTTCATATGCGGCTAAACGAGCCTTTTCGGAGTCGTGTCCTTCTTCAATCAACTCTTCTACTTTCTTGGTGTATTCCGCTTCGAGTTTGTCAAATGTTTGATTCACTATCAGCTTGGTCTTCTTCATCGTCAGTGCTTTCGTCCGTGGACTCTTCTGACGTGTTAGAGTCATTACTTTCTTCGTTGCTGTAGGCAGATTCGTGATTGCTTTCCTCTGATACGTTGGACTCTGTATCCGATTCATTTGGCGAAGTATCTTCCATGTCGTGTTTCTGATTCTTGTGGCGTACGAGATTGAAGTGACGATTGGTCGTGTATTCAAAAAGGTCGCAGTGATACATTATAGACGTCTTCCTCTCTCTGGATTCGAAGAACGAATGACGATATATTACAGAACAAAGCTTTAAATAGGGTCAGATTGGGAATGTCGCTGCTCGCGTGCTCGTTTCACTGCTCGTGTGCTCATTTCGCTGCTCGTGCTGCTCGCGTGCTCACCTCGGGAATATTGCTGCTGCTGCT
Source organism: Modiolus philippinarum (assembly GCA_002080025.1). NCBI lineage: Eukaryota > Metazoa > Mollusca > Bivalvia > Mytilida > Modiolidae > Modiolus > Modiolus philippinarum. The sequence continues at coordinate 20,339 of MJUU01050866.1, read as the reverse complement.
GCTGCTGCAGCCGCTGTGCGGTGGGAAGAGCGACAAATACGCTGTTTAAGAGTATATTCACGCTGCTCGTTTTCACTGCTTGCGTGCTCATTTCGCCGCTCGTGCTGCTCGCGTGCTCATCTCGGGAATATTGCTGCTGCTGCTGCTGCTGCAGCCGCTGTGCGGTGGGAAGAGCGACCAATTCGCTGTTTAAAGGCATGCTCACGCTGCTCGTTTTCACTGCTCGTGTGCTCATTTCGCTGCTCGTACTGCTCGCGTGCTTATCTCGAGAATTTGAGAGGAAGATTGGGCCTTAAAGGGAGAGGAGGAGAGAAAAAGTAAAATATTTTTATTCATTTTTTAATTTTTTTTTTTTATTATTTTTTTTTCAGTTTTTTAAGGAACCCCCAAACCCCCATTCCCCAACCCATGCTTGCTTTATGACGGGGAAAATAAAATATGTATATATCTGTAATTTAGTTCATTATTTATTGCCAAATTGAAAGTATATAGATATGGGAAACGATGAGGCAAATGCACCAAAAATCAATAATACATACAACGTGGTAAAACAATAAACAGGTGCAAAAGCTGGGGTAACGTTAGGTCAAGATAAAACATGGACTCGAGAGTATACAAAAAAAAACAAACAAAAAAACAAAGGGAGAAAACTGAGATCGGTTGGGAAACCAAAAGAAAAAAAGGGGTATCAAACATGAATACAAATAAGGTTTCTGTATTACCCGTCAAAACAGAAAATACATAGAAAAGATTGAAGTACTGGACAAAAAAAATGACTGACTTGAAATACAACACAAGAAAAGAACTAAAAATAGGATAAACCAATAGAAAGATGTACATGTATGGGTTAGACTCACAAAACGAAGGACTGAACCTGATTTGTTGCCCCACCCCAAGCGTCCCACCACTCTCACACCATTTCGCTACGCTCACGGTGCTCTACATTCGTGACGCTTGGAAGTGGGGTTACGGATATGTCAAAGAAAATGGATACCAACAGCATAAGAAAATGAAGAGCTAATTAGTCACGGTTGGGTGCACAACAAACTAATGAAAAATTTAACATTGACCCTATGGAAAAAAGTGGTCTTGGGTGACGTGCCCTTCTACTTCTATTTTCCCAAATCATAGGTAAATATATTGCACAGCAAAAAAAAATGTACAGTTTGCATTAATATTGTGCACATGCACAGAAAAATATACTTTCAAATAAAACAATATGTACGAAATTTTTCAATTTTACCCACATGCAAGGACGACAATAGAATCTGATCTAACCGATGGTTTTAATGGGGCCCTTGTTGTTCATATGTATGTGTGTCTTCATTTTTCTTTTCTGTCCCGTACTCATGTGGTGTCCGTGTTCCTTGGTCTTTCCGATGTTGCCGTAGATTGTTCGTTTTTAGACTGACGGTTCGGTTTTCACTTACTTCTGCATCAAAATATACATCAGCACCTGATTGCTCAGTATGCGTCTCCCAATCGGTGGATAAGGATCAAACCGCCTATGCGGGGTAATCAGCCTATGATGTGGAAAACCTGGTAGACAAACTGGTCTAGAAACACTGGTTAGAGGGAACAAACCGTCAATGCTGGGTAATCAGTTTATGGTGTGAAAAACCTGGTAGACAAACTTGTGGAGAAACACTGGAAAGGAAATTTTGTCTCCTGATCTTTTATTTCAAACGAGGGAAAAAGTTTGTACAAGAGGAAATTTTTGCATGTGAATGTGAACATTGAAATTGCGGAATATTGGAATTGTGGATCCATTTTAACATTGGGCAATATATAAAGTAACTGAAATAATATTTTTTCTTATATATTGAACTTTATTCATCTCCTTGTAACATGATATTGAAAATAAATTTAGGTGTTATCAATATAATTGATGACTGAAGTGATCATAAAAAGTATTTCAGATATTTTTCATTTTACTTAACTGATATTACACTATGAAACCTACTTTTCTGAATAAAAATGATGCATCTTTGTTTTCAAGCCCTACTGTCATCATAAACATTTTTGCATGATTTTCATATCATCACATTTTAGATAGAACCTATTTGATATTTTTCATGTAACATTTTCTTGCCTTTCTGTTACATATACTGAAAAGGAATGAATGGAAATTTCATGTTGTAGAATATATCTAAATATTCATGTTAAAATAATGGTGCATTTTATAATTAAAAGTACAAATTTCACATTTTGCGGCAATATTACTACAACACTGATAAATAATGAAGGTTGTTGCGGTAATATTGCAGCAACGATGTTGTCATTACTTGAATATAATGTTGTTGTTATATTACCGTAATATTGCTGCAAAATACCTACATTGTTTTTAGTGATATTGCCGCAAAACTAATTTACATGCGCATTGTGATACAGCCGTAATATTACTCAATATGTCATCAGGATGTTGCCCTGAAATTGCAGTTATATTGCCACAAGATGTAGCCAGAAGGCCTGTAATTTGATAAGGGTTACAATGATCACTGAGTACCATAATGTACCGTGAACATTTGATACATATTCTGTAATATGGTCCTGTGAAGGAAAATTATTGCTGTTTTCATTTTATATGAATTTTTCTTCCTACCTTGGTAGCGATTTAGTGAGATTCTCTAATAGATATTGCATCATTATAACTGAAAAATGAATTTTGATAATAGCAGTAATCCGTTTATAGAAACGCATTTTGTAACCATAAGAATGGTATTGTATTGTTCCAGCAAACTGCAATCGACTACATTTGACATATGTACATGTGTTGTGATTGATTGATTGAATATTATTTAACGTCTACTCAGCAATATTTCAGCTATATCAAGACGAGAACAAGTTTATTAATAAATATTCACTTTGGGGTATGGAAAGGGTCATGGGACGGGAAATTCTGACTGCCACTGGAAAAGTAGGGTGAAATCGAAAAGGGCGGAGAATTTAGCCTTGTAGCCGATCACCAACGGACCACTCAAAAAAGCTTGCTACAAGGATTCTTTAACGTGCAGGAATCGTGTCATTTCTTCCAACACGTGGACGTGAGTTTACATCCCATCCGAAAGATGGGTTGTGTATTTATTAATCCCGCACCAAATACGGAATGGGTCCTATTTCTATATCCCGGGACCCTCGGGGTCAGCCCCCGTTTAGGAGGGGTCACACCCCGCAAGCCGGAGATACTAGGTCCTATTTCTATATCCCGGGGTTCCCTCGGGGTCCTCTGTTAGGAAGACTCATACTCCAAGCTCAGAGGATGCTGCGGGCCTATTCATAAGCCGGGACCGCGCACGGCGGCATGTGTTGTGAGCATCTTTTAATTTGCACATAGCCGTGAACTGTCCATTCGTTTTCTTCGGTCAACTATATTAGTAATTTTTTATTCAAAATACAAGAATAAGTTATTTACTATATATATATTTTTTTAACGTCGAACATTGTCATTACACAATATAATTGCCTAACATTCAGTATGTGTATGACAAATAAACACTTACCACATATAGCATGATTTTCTTTTTCTTTAAGCAGGCTACAATTCCAAAGACGCCGTTTATGACTTCCATAAAGAAAACCATCACTGATGAAAACACTAATCCCTGGATAAAGGATCCAAGTGGAATTCCATGTAGTTCTATACTGTCAAGGGCAGGTAACTGTGTATCATCAATAACCTTGTCACCATACTTCATATAGAATGCTAACGCAATACATCCCATCGCCAGAAACTATGAAAGAGAATTAAACTATGTTTATATTGAACAATTGATTCATCTGAAATTAATCAATAAAAATCTATTCTTGACTTCTGGGTGACTGGTGTCACGAGTATTGTGTGTTTCTTAAGGTTGTACAATATTAAAGATTCACGTATATTATCGTATCCACATTTACCCAAAATTAAAGTAACTTTTAAATCATTTTTACCAAGCTTGTATTGTTATTTTTTTTATTAATTTTAGTTTTAATTGTATGTTTATTTTGTTTTGTAATTTAATTTTCATTTTTTTTTTCTTAAATGTCCTATTGTGTGAAATATAGGTATTTTCTCCCTGTTGTATGGTTTTATTAATGTTTTTTTCTGATTTTTGTTACAACAATTTGTCTTTTAATTTTTAAAGCTCCTTTTCTTCCCTTTTTTGCGACCTGTTTGACTCATTTGATGCAAATAAGGTGGAGTGAATGAGACAATGACGTATTATATTTTATTACCTAATTGTATTGTTTCGTATGTTTTATTAAGTATTTTGTATTTTGAACTATTTTGGAGATTGTTACAATTAAGTGATCTATTTCACGGTGTCCTATTTCATGGCTACTGTGATTGGTCAAAATGATTTCAACATGAATATTCATTAACGTTCTATTGCCTGGCTACTGTATGATTGGTCAAAACCATTTCATGAATATTCATTACTGTTCTATTGCCTGGCTACTGTGTTTGGTCAAAATAATTTTATAAATTTTCATTACTGTTCTATTTCCTGGCTAATGTTATTGGTCAAAACCATATTGATTTTAGTGCAATAGATTTTTTTGCGAATTTCATTCCTACTAACGTAGTTTTTGTAATAAACAACCACTTATTGACTATGAGAAATACAAGACACGTTGAACACAAAAATCCGCCAGAGTTCTGACTGACAGACTAATTAATATGGTTTTGAAAATGCGTAAAGCAAATGCACATTCATTAACATGACGAAATCAATTAACATGAAAACATACATATATATATATATATATATATATATATAAAACAAGGCAGTAGACTGAAGTGAACAGTACACACATTTAAAGACCTATCCGGCTCTTTATCAAAACACAATAAAAAAGTAAAAATACAGTGAAATAAAACCTATTTACAAAGACTATACTACAAAAAAAATAACAAAGTATCGACAGCTACATCATGGACGCTGTTAACTACAAATGTAACATGAGAAGGGAAAAAATAATTTTGTCATTGTCTGTACATTGAATCTAACAAAATTCTTATTACTCTAACGGCTATAGAGCAAAATATGATAATATTAAAAAAAAATTACAAAATGGGTAGGGGCGGGAAATTTAGGCTTTGGTTGTATATATATATATCATTTTGCACATTTTTATATTCGTTCAGATTTACTAGGCATTTTTGCTGCAAATGATCATTTGTGTATCAGAATAATACTATAAGTAAAATAATTTGCAGTGAATTTGAGTTTTGCAGACGGTCCTTTTCGCAACTTATTATTCTTTTGAACAAAATACAAAAAAAAATACCAAAGTTGCATAAAAAACAGTAAATTTCGTTTTTCTTTTATGCAGATTAGGTAATAAAACAGTTATTTAATGCGTAGTCAGGCAATAGCTCAGAATAATTTTCCCTCGGTAATGGAAAAAGCTGAGTTGGCTTCGGGCAATAGAACACTGAACTGTTTCCATTACCTCGGGAAAATATTCTGGTCTATTGCCTGGCTACACATTAAATAACTGTATAATAGTGTTTTAAATTTTAGATATTAATTTTTTGAAATATAATAATAATTTCAATTGTATCCTGCATTTAATTATTTAGGAAAGGATAAAAATGACCTTTTCAGTGTTTCTACAAATTAATAATATAACAATTGTAGTCTGTGAATGAGGTCTATAATTGTATATTATTGTGTATATTATGTATTGTTATTGTCTCTATAACTATGTTTATGGTTCTGAGATAAAGATTCATTCATTCATGCATGCATTTCATGTCCTTTACTTTATATAGAATTCCTCGAAGTCACAATTCTGATTAAGCGCAATAAGTTGTATGTTTTGATATTCTTCAAAATAGCGATAACATTTAAATTCAATCTAATGCAAATCTTCCCAGTTCAATATATCCTATATCAGGATCAAATCTACCCTGTTTAATATATCATATCAGGATCAAATCTACCCCGTTCAATATAACATAATCAGGATTAAACTGTTGTATATAAGATGATTGGAAATATTCAATTATAAAAAAATGACTTTAATAATTCTATTACATCTAAACAATAAAGTATTGGAATAAGAAAAAAATATATTAATTGACTGATTGATTGATTGATGTTTTACGCCAACTTCAGCAATATTTCAGCTATATTGTGGCGAGAACTGTTGAATATACTGAACAATTTTGAAAAAAAAATATATGAAATCAAAGGAATACGACAGACTTAATATATATCACAATGCAATCAACTTTGATTAACTCTGGAGCACCACCAAGAATACTAATCTGTTCAGATCTAACAGTCAAGAAGAAACAAAATACAAAAATACCGATGTTGCATAAAAAACAGTAAATTTCGTTATGCTGTACACCTGTTTCAAGGAGAGTAACTCTCATCAGCAGCATTAGAATCAAATAATATGGAAAGTCATAATCCTAAAGAAGTAAAAAAAGAAGTACTGTACTCATTGCCAAAAATATTGAAATAGGAGGCCAAATCCAGTACCAAGGACATCCACCGACTGCAATACACGGATTGAAGCCACAGTATTTTAAAGGGATTAGAATTTTGATAAACACAGTAAATTTCTATAAAATGCAAGGTAAATTTTTCATGTCAGACAAGTCTGACTATTGTTCTGGTGAATACCCTCGGGGACCTCTGGTCCACAAGCAGTTGCATCGGCCCAGTGGTTTCAAAATACAAAATACAGATGTTGCTTAAAAAAACAGTTAATTTCGTTATGCTGTACACGTGTGAAAAAGTCGCACACTGAGACAAAACTGAAACCAAAATATTTATGCTTACCCTGATAATAATGGAAGATATGAATATCACTGTAGACGACAGCGATATTTTTTCTGTCCATATTGTCTTCAGTGCGTTCATCGCGAACATGTTACTCTGATTAATTCAGCTATATGAAGAGTCTAGATGCAAAATCTACTTCAGTTAATGCATATATCGAACACTTAACCATAATGGTGCCCTTGTTTATTTTTCGTTTGCACTCGATCAGATATTCCAAAACTTCCTCTTTGATAATAATAATAGACCGTTATCCGAAACCATCGATACCTATAACGTTAGTATATATTTTATTGGTTTTTAATTCAGGTGGTATAGAGATAAGTTGGTATTTAAATAATAAATGTATCAAATTCCTATATAATACACCTGACAGGATATGTACCTTAAGTAAGATATTATATAGATTTAAATTTGAACATTGAATCTATTGTTTTATCTTTATTAGGAAGAACTAAAGATAGAACAAGACATTTTTTACGGGAGAGGAATAAACTGGCAGTCTCTGTGTGTGACATATATATACGCCTTCTCTGTTTTCTTTCCTTTTCTTTTCACTTTAGATTTTAATGTGTCTATTATACACCAGAGATATTTTTATTTGTGTGGAACATATACTTTTTTCAAACCCCTATTTAATCAAAATTTGATCTTCATCTGATGTAACCATTTTCAACAATCAACCTGGATGTTTGTCTATCTAATATGGCAAGAATTCAACAAATAAATAGTTTAATGCCCTGCTGCATTATGTAATAACTGCTTCTGTTGCCACCATCTTCACCGATGAACTGGTTCGATCGATTGTCATCCATAATTATTTTTAACAAATTCTACTTCTTGTAACAACGTTTTTAGAAAATAAACCAGGCTGGTTTTCTTCCTCTTTCATCGAGTATGTTAATTGATTAACAAAAACTATTCAATTTCAAATCCACTCACATTATATAACAATTTCCACTGATTTCAATGTCTTTCAACAATCAACCTGGATGTTTTTCCTACTAACACCATCGAACATTCAATATGTGGTTCGAGGTGTTTAAAGTGTCAAAACTCTCATCAGCATTTTAAAAAGTCGGCAGGTTTGTTTGTATACATAATTAAATTTTACCCCATCACTGGATCATTTATATCTAACAATATATTACCATTGTAATACACTGAAATGAGGAAAAACTCTTGAATAAATGATCAAATGGTGTTAGAGCATAACATCACATAAAAACAATGTTATAGCCCCAGAGATGTTTAGTATTCTAAGTTAGAGCAAAAGTTCAAGCCGTGAGAAATGATCTACATAAGTCTTGTTAGGATTCAAAGAGTCGACCAACCGAGTTTTCTGTAGGCTTGATGTTTAGGCAGAATAGATACGGCCCACTATGAAGTATTACATATTTATTCATACAATGACTTAAACAACTTCGATAGGGAAGGAATGGTGTAAAAAAAACGATATAAGTGATATATGTAGTAATAGCCTATGCGAATGCGGCTTAAGTTCTCATTGTAGTAGCTAGGCTGCATAGATGCGGCCCTGTATATATAAAGACTTCTAATATGGTCATAAGAAGTATATCGGGGACGAACACCTTTGACGTAGTGCATTCTTTGAAAAATATTTTATGGCTGCTTCGTTTTTTACTCATTTTGACTAGGTGCTATTGCCTTTGTAAAATATTTTAGTGCTGCTTCGATTTTCCCCCAAAAGTGTCGCGGTGCTGTAAAGGTCTTATTATGCCAGTAGTGATGTACTTAGTGACCTTTGGCCTCTACCCATGTTCTGTTTAAGATGTCTTCATTGGTGAAGCTATTATCCTGCCCTGTCTAATTTTTTATTGATCTTTACTTTGATGTCATGCTAACCCTAACCCTAACCTTTTTCTGTTGTAGTGTTGTTAGATATCAGTAACGTTGTCTTTGTTCACGGCTTACCTTAACCCACCTAACCTTAACCTTTATTTGGACCCTGGTCATTTTGTTTTATATGTCATTATCTCTAAGCCATACCTTGACCCTTTGTTCTAAGTTTCCACTTTAACCCTATTCATTTGGTGTTTGTAAGCATCATATTGTGTTCCTTAACTCCAGATACATTCGTTTCCTGAGTTTGCTGTCTTTTGTTCATGACTTTTCTTGTAATTCTATCTGTACCCTTTTTATAGTTATGTCTGCCTTTATCCAGTGGTATTCTCAAACTATTAGAGCAATCTTTCTTTATCCCGTCTCGAACCCTAACCTAAGCTGCTATAACAATTTTTAATTTTTTGTTTGTTTGTTTATTCTTGTCTTGTTTTGTTTTTTGTTTATGTTTACTTTTCTAAATTTTTTTTCTTTGGTATTTTGTTTATTTTCTTATTGTATCTTCTATGTTTTAAGCGTATCCTTTTTTTGCAATAAAATAAACAACTATATATGTCCATTATCCTAACTAAGATTTTGACTGCTGTGAAAGAAGGCCAGCAAAAATATTGTGACACTGTTTATTTACGTAGTAGCATCAATCATATGTGGATACTAAAAAATTCTAAATAAAGATCTTCTGAATAACTTGAAAACCCGGTTACTTTCTAAGATCCACTCGTTAAAAACATTCGATTTTTCTACACTCTATACTACTCTTCCCCATTCAAAATTGAAAAGTCGTTTGATTGATCTTATCAAGAACGCATTTACTTACAAAAAAGGACAGAGCTTTAAATATGTAGCCTCAGCATATACATCTACATATTTTACTAACAAAGTACCAAAGGGTAACACACGATACTACACTGAAGAACAAGTGATCAGCATGCTGGAATTTCTCATTGACAACATATTTGTCCAGTTCGGGGCCAAGATATTCCAACAGACAGTCGGCATTCCGATGGGAACGAATTGTGCTCCTCTCTTAGCCGACCTGTTTTTGTTCACTTACGAAACAGATTTTTTGCAAAATTTGGTCAAACAAAATAAAATTAAAGAGGCTAGATCCTTTAATTACTCATACAGACATATGCAACAATTGCCGACATCACGTGATTTTAGTGACGCAACTTCCGGCCATCGATACACTGAAATTTTAACATAGAAAGCTATGGGAGGTTCTACTAAATCTGCAATATCTTCTAAATTACACAATTTAAACTCATTTTGCATATTCCCTCTTCATCTATGATAGTTTATTTAACAATAAGAATCAGTCCTGACAGTTTAAATTAATGGGAAATTACATCCCTGGACTTTTGAAAAATCAGTATATTTTACTATCATTCTCCTGTTTTGTCTATATAAAATGCCTCAACCCCTACACGGTTAAAGTGATAACATCTTATTTCACAGCATAAAATTGATCGTTTTGCATATTCCTGTAAGTGGTTGACATATGAAAATATCAAAATATCGTGTTTAAAAGAGTTTAATTTTTAGTCTAGTCTCGTCCCTAGAAGTTTGAAATTCATCAATTTTTCATCGATATTATCCAAAATGGCGGACGACCAAACAGGTACAAGATGAAGAAAATTGTATTTTTTAAAATTTTTTAGTTAATAAAGTTGATATAGATTATTTCTTTTTAAAGACTGCTGACTGTCATTAATCAATATATAAATAGGCAAAAAAAATAATTAAAATAAAGCACTTTTGAACTTACTTTAAAAAGCCTGCATCCCATTTTGAATATTTCATTGTATATATTTTTTTTTTCATAATTTACAATCATTTCAATACATATCCTCGATGCAATTTCAATAATCTGAATATGGTCCATGAACAAATTCAAAATTTGTTATGAAATTTATTTGTATATTTGTCAAAACTTCATTTCTTAATCAAGGATGTATATTGTATATGACTTTGTGTTAATTGTTTTATTACCCTGTGTCTGGATGAAAAAGGTAACTATTACGTAATGTACACACCTGTTGTCTCACCTTAGTCACCTGGTGCGTGTACAGGAGGAACAATACAGGTGTACAATTGACAGGTTCGGAGTGGTATTCAAATATTTGCAACAGAAAACTCAGCTCCACAAATTAAATAATTTATTTTACTTTACGTTTTCTCTATTTTTTTATATTTTTTTTAATTGTAACTCATTTTTAAATTATATATCAATTGCAACGAATTCTTAGTATAAAATTGTAACAGAAATTATGAAAATTGTAAATTCGTTTTATTACATTCCTTCTACGACTAGATTTTCGAGTAAGAGTTATCGTTCCTAATTATGACTGAAATTGTTGCATATGTATATTGATGATGTCTTGTCGCTTAATAAGAGTAACTTTGCCGACTATATTCCATTAATATATCCCCCAGAACTTGAAATAAAGGAGACTACAGACACTGACCATTCTGTTTCGTTTTTAGATTTACTTTTAGAGTTTGACGACAGTGGCAACCTCAGCACACGAATTTATGATAAAAGAGACGATTTCAATTTTGATATTGTAAACTTTCCACACCTCGACAGTAATATTCCGTCTTCCCCATCGTATGGAGTATATATTTCTCAATTAATCCGTTACGCTAGAGCATGTAGTCACTATCAAGATTTTTTGAAACGACACAGATGTTTAATTCGTAAACTTTTAAATCAGGGCTTCGAGAAATGCAGATTAATAGTTTTCTGAAGAAATTTATTGGACGATATCCAGATTTGATTGATAAATATTCAATTCCTATTTCCAATTTTATTGAAGACGGTTTTGTTTAAGTTTTGGCTTCTTCCTTGATGTTTCTCTCTTTTTGCAACTGTAGTGTGATTTGTGCACTGAGCGACAAAAATATTTTACCTGTATGAGACTAGGCTTGTACATCGAACGACAAAAACATTTTACCTATTAGAGAAAAGCATTTTACCTAAAAGAGAAAAATTCTAGGTTTTGACAGGATCCGAGACACACCACTAATTCGGCCTCCCATTGACTCGTATGTTAAATTCCGGGATTTCAAAAATTCCAATAATATAGAAATGAATTTTCCCAGGTGCGGGAACTTGTTTTCCCGTAACAGATCACCAACACGATAAAATAAATACATTTAAACCATATGTTGTATATCAAATAAGAAAATAAAATTGAATTGAAACGTTCCGGTTAATTTTGTACATAGTCGCAACAGAGAATTTTCGGTATTTGGTCGTATTTCATTCGATTCGTTCTAGCTTGTTATCCAACTTTATCATGTTTTTTCAACTGTTCTTTGCTCTCCGTCATTCACTTAGAAATATTCTATGATCTTGCTGATTATAACATGAATCAAATGGCTGGAGTCACTACAAATGAAAAGGCACTATTTTTATAGTACTATTTTCGAGGTCTGTCAAACATTGGCGTATTGAAATAGTGTAGTGCGCCCTGACAATATTATGGCTTTGACATTTAACACAATCTGGGCACACAGAAGCTATAGTTAGTCGTCATATAAGCGGGAGGTTGATGCATCAATAAACCTGGTTTAACCCACCATTTTATTTATAAAATGCCCGTTCCAAGTAGGGAATATGACGGCTTGCCAAAAATGTTCTGTGTCGGATTGTGTTCCCCTGATTCAGTCGAATGTTATACGGATTTTGATCGATTCGGACAATTGTTGTCACTTTTATATTATATATTCATTTTATTATCTCCGTCATTAGATAGACACGGGTCGGAGTGCCACATGCTATCTTTACGGTGTTTTCTATCCATTAGGTAATGCACAATAATCAGTCATGATAATTCTTTTGTCAAACACTAGTCTATAATCTTTACTTTGATGGATGGATAGAAGTCTCTTCTGGTCTCTAATGACTTTAAAATCATCGGTAACGGACTTCACACCGTCTCTTTAATTAGTGACTATGTGTTTTATCGTATCAAAGTTGATGGTCAGGGAGTTCATGTAGTTAAGGCTGATTCCTCGCATTTTAGATATGGTTGTATTCTTGCTCTTATCAGGTCTGACTAATTGTAAGCGTGGTTTTTGGGTCCTCCAGTCTCAAACTCTGTAATTGTGTTACTGTAAACCGGGAAATTTTTGCGATTTTCGCGTTTTGAATGGAAGCACGAAAATAAAACTGCGCAAATATACTTGTCTTTTATTGAAGTCAATGGTCGACAATTTGGCAGCGCGAATTCAAAACTGCACGAATTAGAATCCTGTCAATTCACCGCGAAATAAAGACGGCCCGAAAATTTCCCGGTTTAAAGTATCTAGTACTTCATCCGTAAGATCTCCTAAGTAGTTCCCTAATTCGGGTTTCCACTCTTCCGATGTATAGACAATAGAATCTGCATCGGCGTATAAGGCTCGCCTTTCCAACTTCTCGAAATAACTATACAATTTTAAACGGGCTTGAGCGGTTGTACAAGCAGCAATGACGATATTAGGATGCCCGGTGTCTTCCACAAACCCTTCTTCATACTGGTATCTAAATTCCACCATCTCATTATTGACAGGATAAACACTCAAGACGATAATTTGGTCACTCGTAAGCAAATCGAAATAGTCCACAGGTTCATTTAAATGTTTGATTTTGGGTAAGTTGCTTCTTTGTCCGAGTTTTCCCCAAAAGCTTTTTCACATGAGTTAAGCTAATGATCTCAATCAAGGATTTACTTGATGTTATTAAAATCTAGAAGTATACCCTTTTATTCATGGTAGTTTCGTTGCACATCTTGCACAAGTGTTCTTCTTTGGTGTTATATCCCCTGTTGCAATCATAACAATAGTAACTGAGACTCAAAAAAGTAGCCATGCTGGTAATACATCAAAATGATTATCATGTTAATACAAAAATATTTTCTTCTCAGTTGAGGGTCCATGGTAAATAATACCATTAAAATGTTCCTTGGCAACCACATGTATTTGGTAGTCAGTTATATAAATCAAGAACTGTTTGACTTGGTCGATTCCACATTTCATCAATGGTACTCCGGTTTTTTCGTTTTATTCAACGGCCAACTTCTTCTGAATATTTCGTCCATGACGAATCGTATCCCATTTTTTGTGTCCGTCAGTGTTAGCTATGGCGGTAACAATAGGTCGTGCCAGCTAAAGATCATCATCGTTTTTTATCTGTATGTTGCAACGTTTATCTTTCAAAAACCTTTCCGTGTCTACATAATCACACTTTTTTCCGGTTCCACCATTTGGTAGTTTCACATGGGTCACATTCAGTTTAACACCCTGGTCTAACGTAAATTAACCAATCAGAAGCCGTCTTACAAAATGAACCGACCAATCACAGCCATCGATACAAATGACCTGGGCTATATAAAGGCGGAATCAACCGGCTTCCTCAGTCGCCAGAATGCCATTCTGCTGACCAGTTCGAAAGTGTGATCCGAAGATACCTTAAGTAAATGGTAAGTACATAAAATTACACATCACTAATTAATATTCATAACTAATTAAGTCCATAACTTAATCTTATGAACTAAGTAAATTATATCCTTTTGTCTTTACAGATCTGTGAATAATTAAAGTGTGATTAGAAAGGGACCTCAAGTGATTAAATGGTAAGTACAATAGTTACCCATCACTAATCAATATTAACTAATCATAATATTCATAACTAATTGCAATATTCATAACTAATTGCAATATTCATAACTAATTATAATATTCATAACTAATTATTAAGATATAACTAAATAATGTCCTTTTATCTTTACAGACCTGTGACTTGCCAGATTGTGATTAGAAAACGAAAATGTGATTTAAAAGAGACCTCAAGTGATTAAATAGTAAGGACAATAGTAACCCACCACTAAATATCATTCTAGCTAAGCCTTAACTAATTATAATATTCATAACTAATTATAATTGCCATAACTGATCATTACCTCATAACTAAATTGTGTCTTTTTGTCTGTACAGATTCTATACCTGTGAATATTGTGTGCAAACCTTCCCAAAGAAAAGGCAGCTCTTAGACCATCACAGACAATTCAAGCACCACATTCAATATTAATGTAATATTTGTGAGAAGACATTTTCTAGAAGATGCAATCGTGACCGTCATGAAAAGAAACATACTGATGATAGTTACTTCCCCTGCAATGAATGTGGGTTATTATATAGGAACCAGGATAGTCTGTATGAACACCAGACAGGAGCTGGATTACCTCGTCAACCTATTGATCTTAGTCAACCTAATCAACATTACATCATTGGAAAAGGTAAAGGTACCAGAATGCCTCGTTTTAATACAGAATCCAATGAATACCATGCCAAGTTCAAGGATTTACATGTCAACACTATTCCAGAAATTTTAAAAATAAATACAAAAGGTATTGTTCGACTCCATTGTATTGGACCTCACTAGCGGGATGAAAGAAGAAGATTTAGTTCAAGTCACACTTGAGTGTCCGGATTTAGATTTTCCGGTAAAATTACCCATCGTGAAAGTTGGACAAAGAACAGGCGAGCCCCTGCTGTAAGAAATGGAAAAAGTTCTACAATCTAATGAACAATTTACGTTAGACCAGGGTGTTAAACTGAATGTGACCGATGTGAAACTACCAAATGGTGGAACCGGAAGAGGGTGTGATTATGAGGACACGGACAGGTTTTTGAAAGATAAACGTTGCATCATACAAAAAAACGATGACGATCTTTGCCTGGCACGAGCTTTTGTTACCGCCATGGCTAACATTGACGGACACGAAAAATGGGACACGATTCAGGGACAAAATATTCAGAAGGAGTTGGCTGTTGAGTTACACGAAAAAGCCGGAGTACCGTTGATATAATGTGGAATCGACCAAGTCAAACAGTCCCAGAATTTTCTAACTGACTTTCAAATACTTGTGGTTGCCAAGGAACATTTTAATTGTATCATTTACCATGGACCCTCAGCTGAGAAGAAAATATTTTTGTATTAGCATGATAACCATTTTGATGTTATTACCAGTATGCCTGCTTTTTTGAGTCTCAGTTACTATTGTACTGATTGCAACAGGGGATATAACACCAAAGAAGAACACATGTGCAACAATGAATGTAATTGCTGTCATAAAATTCACAACCAAACTGAAGATGTCGAGTGGATACTTTGTACCGATTGATGACGGTGTTGTTAAGGATCAACATGTTTTGATCTTCAACAACAGATGACGTCAGCGGGAAACTCGACGTGTACTACGTATTATAAATGGCCCTATAAATGCCAGAGCTGTGGACAAACCGTAAAAAAAATAGTTGAATAAACATCATACTTGTGGAAATGTCTATTGCAAAATATGTAAAGATTACTATCCATCGGAACATCAGTGTTACATGTTACCCGTGAATAACAGCAATGAATAGAAGAAACAGACTTTTATTTTCTTTGATTTTGAATACACTCAAGATGACAAGATTCAGTGTGATGAAGGATATTCACCCGAGGACAACGGTAAGTGCACTCATTGTAAAACATCAACGTGTGGAGCGTTAGAACACAAACCTAGTTTTTTGTGTTGTATATACAGTATGTTCACTGTGCATGAATCAAAGCGGGGATAAAAATAGTATCTTCGCTATCAAAGGGTTACGATCCGCTCCCTTGGCTAGTGAAGATGCAAATGTGTGGAAAAAACGAATTAATATCCACCGGACCCAACACAACTGAAGACTTATGTAAATGGTTGTTTGCCAGAGTTAATAGTGGAGCTACTGTTATAGCACATAACTTTAAAGGGTATGATCCGTTACCCATACTAGGATATTTGCATCAGCACGGAGTTAAACCAACGATCATAGCCAATGGAACCAAGAACATGTTCATCGAATTACCCGGAGGTCGTATTGGGATGATAATTTCTATCAACTTCTTACCCGTGGCTCTAGCCGAACTACCCGAGTTGTTTCGATTGACGGAACTGAAGAAATGACTAAATATTGAAGTTACTATGATTTTAAATTCTGCATATGCGCATTTCGAAGAAAGGATATTTCCCAGACTTGTTCAGCACGAAGACCAATCAAACAACCATACTTGAGCATCTACCAGATGTGAGATTTTATCAGCCCGATAGAATGAAACCTAAAGACATAGACACCTTCTATCAATGGTACGAAGCCAATTACCAACAACTATCGAGTTACTGCAGGTCTGATGTGGATATTTTGAGAAAAGCCTGTCTTTAATTCCGTGAATTGTTTCTAGAGACGTCATCTACTGGCGGACAGAGAGGAATCGATTAATTCCAACAATGTATTACAATAGCGTCTGCCTGTTATTTGGTCTATAGACAGAAATCTTTCCAGCCCAATACCATCGGTATTATTTCTGCACATGGATATCGCCCTTATGAGAAACATTCATTGAAAGCCATGCAGTGGATCAAATATCTATTTGAAAGGTATGGAGTCCGTATAGAGCACGCAGAAAAGATGAAAAAGAAATTGGACCCTACGAAGTGGATGGATACTACTAGAAAGAAAACAGAAAATATTTGTACGAATTCAATGGAAAGTTTTGGCATGGATGTTTACACTGTTATAGTGCTACCACCGTAAATCCCGTCAACGGCATGACCAGGAGCGACCTACATCAACGCACTATGAATAAGAAACGGTATTTGGAAGATCAAGGTAAATGGGAATGCGAGTTTGATACAGAGGTTCAAGACAATGATGAATTAAGACACTTTCTTCAAGAATCCAAGACGACTCCTTTAGAACCCAGAGATTCTTTTATGGCGGAAGAACGGAAGCCTTTACGTTGTACAAATATACGCCGAATGGTGAATCCATTGATTATTGCGATGTGACGTCGTTATATCCTTACATTAATAAAACCAGTAAAAACCCTATTGGGCATCCACGTATTATCATCGAAAACTTCACTGATATTCAACTCTACGAAGGATTGATCAAATGCCAAGTGATCCCACCCAGAGGACTCTACATTCCAGTACTACCAGCGAAGATCAACGACAAATTATTATTTACGTTATGTAAAACCTGCGCGGAATCGAATCAACAAACACCGTGTAAACATACCGATGATCAACGAGCACTAACTGGAACGTTGGAGACGGACGAAGTGAAAAAAGCTGTCGAAAAAGAATATATAATTACACAGACCTATGACGTGTGGCACTTTGAGACAGATTAATAGGATCTTGCATAAGGTCAGATTAAAGATCGGGCTATCTTTCACAAGTGTAAGAAATTTCGTCTTTTCTCGAGTGGAGCGTAGCGGAACGAGAGTAAAAAACGTGGAATTTCTTACACGAGTGAAAGATATCCCGATCTTTCATTTTGACCGAATGCAAGTTCCTATTTCTTCCGTAAAACATGGATAGAAATGTCTAGATACTTATACCGTGTGAACAATGTTGTCGCCATTTGAGTGTTCCTAACATTATGACGTCAGGTGTTTTATGACGTTTAGTCATGGTTACGATTGTTGTATCACAAAAATCAACACGTCTGGTTGGTCATTTACCGGTGTGAGATGAGGTCGCGTGCATCGATCTCACATGGGTCATCTCCCACTGTAAACCACCAGTTACGGAAGAACAATATGACCCCATTTCAAAGACCGGTTGTCTTTTCACCGATTATATCATTACTTTCCTTAAAATGAAACAGGAAGTAAGTGGATGGCCCGAGTGGTGTGACACCGAAGTTAACAAGTAGAAGTGTATTAGAAACTAACATGAAAGGAAGGGTATACTCCTAGACTATAATAACACCAAGAAAATCCTGGATTGAGATCATTAGCTAAACTCATGTTAAATAGCTTTTGGGGAAAACTCCGACAAAGAAGCAACTCACCCCAAATCAAATATATGAGTGAACCTTTGGACTGTTTCGATTTGCTTACCAGTGAACAAATTATCATCATGAGTGTTTATCCTATCAATAATGAAATGGTGGAATTTAGATACTAGTATAAAGAAGGGTTTGTGGAAGACTCCGGGCGTATTAATGTCGTCATTGCTGCTTGTACAACCGCTCAAGCCCGCTTAAAATTGTATAGTTATTTGGAGAAGTTGGAAAGGCGAGCCTTATACGCTGATGCAGATTCTATTGTTTATACATCTCAACC
Organism: Modiolus philippinarum; assembly: GCA_002080025.1. Classification (NCBI taxonomy): domain Eukaryota; kingdom Metazoa; phylum Mollusca; class Bivalvia; order Mytilida; family Modiolidae; genus Modiolus; species Modiolus philippinarum. The sequence continues at coordinate 1,550 of MJUU01050866.1, read as the reverse complement.
AGAAGAGTGGAAACCCGAATTAGAAAGCTACTAAGGAGATCTTACGGATGAAGTACCAGATACTTTAAACCGGGAAATTTTCGCGCCTTCTTTATTTCGCTGTAAATTGACAGGATTCTAGTTCGCGCAGTTTTGAATTCGCGCCGCCAAATTGTCGACCATTGACTTCAATAATAGGCAAGTATATTCGCGCCGTTTTATTTTCGAGCTTCCATTCAAAACGCGAAAATCGCGAAAATAAAACTGCCGCGAAAATTTCCTGTTTTACAATAACACAATTACAGAGTTTGAGACTGGAGGACCCAAAAACTACGCTTACAAATTAGTCAGACCTAGAACAAGAATACCACTATATCTAAAGTGCGAGGAATCAGCCATAACTACAAGAGCTCCCTGACCATCAACTTTGATACGATAAAACATATAGTCACTAATAAAAAAGACGATGTGAAGACCGTTACCGATGATTTTAAAATCATTAGTGACTAGAAGATACTACTACCCATCCATCAAAGTAAAGATTATAGACTAGTGTTTGACAAACGAATTATCATGACTGATTATTGTACATTACCTTATGGATATTAAACACTGTAAAGATCGCATGTGGCACTCCGACCTGTGTCTATATAATGACGGAGATAATAAATGTATATATGTTAATATATTGTTGTTTATTTTATTGCCAAAAAAGTATACGCTTAAAACATAGAAGACACAATAACAAAATAAACAAAATACAGAAGAAAAGGGGAAAAAGTAGAAAAGTAAACATAAATAAAAATCAAAACAAGACAAGAATAAACAAACAAACAAAACAAAATTAAAAATTGTCATGGCAACTTAGGTTAGGGTTCGAGATGGGATAAGGGAAGATTGCTCTAATAGTTTGAGGATAGCATTGGATAAAGGCAGACGTAATTATTGCAGTTGGAGGTAACATATGCGTAATGGTCTCATGTTCATTTTCTCCATATCCTCTCGTAAAATAACTAGAAAAAGGGGTACAGTGAGAATAACAAGAAAAGTCATGAACAAAATACAGCAAAATCAGGCAACGAATGTATAAGGACTTAAAGAAGACAACATAATGCTTACAAACACCGAATGACTAGGGTTAAAGTTGAAACTTAGAACAAAGGGTCAAGGTACAAAATGTATGGCTTAGAGAACATGACATATAAAACAAAATGACCAGTGTCAGAATAAAGGTTAAGGTTAGGTGGGTAAGGGTAAGTCTTAAACAAAGACAAAGTTACTTATATCTAACAACACTACAACAGAAAAAGGTTAGGGTAAGGGTTAGCATGGGATCAAAGATAAGATCAATAAAAAAAGATTAAACAGGGCAGGATAATAGCTTCACCAATGAAGGCATCTTAAACAGAAGAATGATGAGGCCAAAGGTGAGGAATATGGGTAGAGGCCAAAGGTCAAAGACAGTAGTTAACTATGGGGAAAAGCCGTAGGTTTTCAAAAAACGTTTTTTGAAAACCTACGGCTTTTCCCCATAGTTAACTACTATCCACGGGACTAACGAAAATAAGCAA
>MJUU01050865.1:48013-70656 GCA_002080025.1 Modiolus philippinarum | reverse complement strand
TAGATGAACTTGTTGGTTGTGTTGTTTGTGCATTAAAAATAAATGATGATAATGTAGGTTTTGAACGAACATTGTGTACCTGCTGAAGTATTATTAGTGATGTTCTTAGTGAACGAACTTGTAAAAACATGTATACACCCAATAAAAATGCAACTGAGCCTACAGAGACACCTATAAGGCCTAAATATCCATTAAGATTTGGCCAGTCTTCATCTAGCTGAATTTGTCCATCAAGAAGCGGTTCAGCTAAATTTTGAAAAATTGTTTCATCCCTTTTCGCTGATTTTGCAATTTTGATTAAACTCAGATGATCTGCACTATCAGAAGCCAAAATAGATTCAAATTTATGTTTATAAATTTTAAAATCTGGTACAGAAATATTAANTGCATTTTTAAAATACGTATTGCCAAAGAATGATTTTGTTCTATCAAATCCAAAGAATGCATGAAGGAGAGCCAAATTAATTGGATATAACCTTGACGTAATTTCTAATTTGTCTTGACAATTGACTAAACGTGGATGAAGTGTATGTAAAGGTGTTTGTAATATGCACCGACATGGAATGTGTTGTACACAAAAATTACATCCAGATAAATTTGTTGTTTTATTTGGACATTCAATTGTTACTTTTGGAACATTCGTTAGCAAAACTGAAGTTGGTGATAGTTCAAAAATGTCTTGTCTTGTAAATGATGGTAATACTCTGAAATCACACTGTTTAAAAATAGTAGATTTCTGGTCATGCAAAAGTGCAAAAATACAATGTGTTGAATTGATTGTTTGAAGTGGTAAAGAAACATCACATGTAATATATTTATCAAAGTCACAGTTATAAAGTGTATCAGCATTGAATGTTGTAAAATCACGATGATTGTTAGTAATTGCTATGTAATCTGGAAGATTCAAGATTTGCGAAGCTTTTGTCGTATTTCGTTGTGCAATTGGATGTGGAAAAGATAAAATTGAAGTTATTGGAAATTTAACAGTAATATATAAACGTGAGTGGTGTCTAGTGAAAAAGAACTTTGCGTGTTGATAATATTTTGAAGGTGTATTTTGCAGTAAATGAAATTTTGGATATTGCTTTTGCAAGATGTTCTCGATGTCATTAATTGTCTTCTGTAGTGTGTGTTTGGGTATCAAATGCGGAGTTATTCTACCATTAATTAGAGATTGAACGGATGATAAAAAATTTACTAGCTGAATTTGGATTTCGTTAGCCTTATTAACCTGGTCAAGGGCGACTATGGACAAGTTAGTCATCAGTTTGTTAAAATTTGTTGTTGACTTTGTTAACTCGCTAATCAATTTGTAATTTAGTGTCATACCATCCTTTAATTTGTCTAGTCTATGGTTTGCAACTTTCATAAAGGATGATATGTGTGCACCGTGCTGCTCCAAAGTATGACTCATTCGTCTGTCTCTTTTAATCAGCTCATTAATATGTTTGGCCAAAATATTAACATCATCCATAGTTGCCGTACCAAGTAATGTTTTGCTTAAAGAACCTACAAATGAAAGTAACGCACGTGTTTTCCTATTTTGTACTTTTAAACTTGATTCTGGGACCATTGCAAAAATTTCCATTATTACTTTATGAACGAACGATAAAGTATTTTGCTTCAAAACATTTGCATGAAGAATAACTGTATTAGACAAAGAACAAATTTGTAAATTAACTTTACATAAAGGGATATCTTCTATTGTAATATTTGTAGGAAGGTAAACTTCATATGTATGTAGCCAATACTCCCTGGAAAGATAGAGCTGTGGTTGTTCTTGGAATATAACTCCATAATTTAATCGCTCAATGGATCCTCTTTGCGTAGATGATATAGTCACATGGCCTCTAGCGATTGGAAGTTGTAGTGTGGCAATTGCAAAGATCATAAACATGAGGCATAGCTTACTGGTCACCAACCCTACAATCAAAATATAAAAATTAGTTGTGAGTCACACAAGTGTTGATCAGACACTCCTGCATGTTGACTTTCCCACAGAATTTGAGGAAACAAATTTGAAAGAAAAAAAAATCATGCCAATCAAATTACGCGACGTCGCGATGTGAACCAATTTCTGTCTGCCTCATGCCACTGACCCCAGCATTTACCCACTTAGCATACTTGCCTTGATCACTTGCCGCATGGGCTTTGGAGGCAAAACAAAAACAAACTTACCTTCTGTTTAGTTTTGTGACGCATTGAAGTATTTGTAACCTTGCTTACGTCTCTTTCTACGCTTACCTTGTTGTGTGTATCTAATATGATACTCCTGTATTAGTTTGTCAGTAATGTTTTCTTGTGGTTCCCATGTAGCGGGCGAACCATCCGTCCATTTGCATTTGTAATGTACCTTACCATTAATTGTTTTCTTACCTAAAAGGCGATCTACGTCGAACATTTGTTCATTCGAATTGTCTTCTTGTTTGTCAGTTTGACTGACTGGTGTATCGTTTTGACTAATGTTACCTGTATTTTCTTGTTGTGTATCTGCAATATTGTCAGGTGTAGCATCTTCAGGTTTGTCATTTCCCAAATCTTCGGGAACATTATTTTCTTGTACTTGTGACCTGTAAGGACGAGGATCATGATATAGGCGTAAATGTTGTGCGTTAATTAACGATTTAAGTGGCTTGTGAGTTTTACAATTCACTAAACGGTATGTATGATTCGGTCCCAAGTCGGAGATGTAGTATGGTCCATCCGATTTATCCTGTAATTTCCTTGATAGTCCAACAGGTGTTTTATACACTCTCAATAAAACTTTTTGACCAACTCGAAATTCTGGCTCTTTTGCTCTCTTGTCATAATATTCTTTTTGTATTTGTTGACGCTTAGCTATGTTTTCAGATGCAATTTTCTTTGCAATAGTTAACTTATCAATAACATTGGCAATGTGTTCCTTAGCTGTCTGTCCCATGTTTTCTTTTGGCGTGAGAGTGACGTCAAAAGGCAAATTCATTTCTTTTCCGAACAACAAATGGTATGGAGAGAATTCTGTTGACTCAGTTGAGGGAGACATCCTAAATGCCATCATTATACCTGGTAGTAAGGAAGGCCAGTTATTATGGTCCTTACTGCAGTATGCCCTAAGACATTGAGCCAAGGTGGAATTTTGACGCTCAACAGCTGAGTTTGTTTGAGGGTGATAAGATGAAGTATAATGGCGTTTAACATGAAAAATTTCACATAAAGCGCTTACCAGTTTCGACATAAAAGCTTGTCCACGGTCCGACAACAATACCTTTGGACATCCATATCGTGTGAAAATCTCTTCATACAGGACCTTAGCTATCCCAGTTGCATCTTGAGATTTCATTGCAAATGCTTCAGACCATTTAGAAAAACTGTCAACAACAAGTAGAACATAACGATTCCCTTCCTTTGTTTGTGTTAATTCCAATATGTCAATGTGCCAGCGGTCAAATGTATCTACTACAGGCATTGGTGTTAGAGGTGCTTTGATGTTTTGATTTCGAGTTTTTATTCGTTGACATCTGTCACAAGATTTAACATAGTCGTCTACTTGTTGGTGCATTTTAGGCCAAAAATATTTTAATCTTAGCGCTTCGTACACTCGTTTAGTTGCAAGATGTGCACCTCCGCTTTGACTGTCGTGATATGCTAATAACGCATCTTCTCTTAGAATTTTCGGTAGGGCTAACTGTTGTCGTAAAGTTTCTGCATTATTTATCTTTTTGGCCCGTCTTTGATACCAGTGGTATAAGACGCCATTTAGCAAACTATATTGCTGTGCTTCAATTACTGTTTTGCGCGCTAGCTTATTATCATCAGGAAGTGCTCCATCTGTTAAATATGAGTAAATGTATTCAAAGTCTGAACATTGTTTTTGTAGCTCAGACAGATCAGGCCTGTCTTCTGGTTGTGCTGTTACTTCGCTATCTTGAACTGTTGCCAGGATCGTTTGAGGGTCATAATCATAAAAAATTCTTACCTCAGTGATTTCTTTTGTTACGTTACCAATAGGAAAAATTTCAGCTTCTTTTGGTCCTTCTTCCAGTTGGTCTTGTTCAGCATGGCCATCTGGATATTGTCTTCTGCTGAGGGCGTCTGCGCACACATTTTCCTTGCCGTTTATATATTTAACATCAAAGGTATAATGCTGTAAAGCTAATGCCCATCTTAGTAAACGACCGGACTTGTGTGTTGTGTTCTGTAGCCAACATAACGCTTTGTGATCGGTCCAGACTAAAAATCGATTGTGTGATAAATATGTGTCATTATTTTTTATTGCATGTATAATTGCAAGACATTCTTTTTCTGTTGTTGTATATTGACGTTCTGTTTTACTTAATGACCGTCCTCCGTATGCTATAACTCGTGGTGTATTATCATGTTTTTGCGTTAAAATAAATCCGATAGCCTTGTCTGACGCATCGCATGTTAGTTCAAACGTTTTGTCCATGTCTGCATATGCTAGGATTGGAGCTGATGCTAATTTTGTTTTTAATTCTTCGAAGGCGTGTTGACATTCATCTGTCCAAACAAAAGTTGTGTCTTTGTTGAGAAGTTCTGTTAACGGAATTGCGATGTTCGAATATGAGTGTATAAATTTTCTCAGAAAATTGCACATACCTAAGAATCTTCTTACATCTTTAACTGTTCTTGGTACTGGAAAAGTAGATACAGCAGATATTTTGTCTGGATCCATCTTTATACCTTCTTTTGAGATGACATGTCCTAAGTATTTAACCTCCTTTACCGCAAAATTACATTTCGATGGTTTGAGGGTGAGATTAGCTTCAGATAAACAATCAAAAACCTGTTTCAAATGACTAAGATGTGTTTCAAAGTTTCACTAAATACCAATATGTCATCTACATAGCATAGTACGAATTTCCAATTAATTTTTCGGAGTACTTGAGACATTACCATTGAAAAAGATGCAGGAGAGTTTGATAAACCGAACGGAAGTCGAAGCCACTCATAAATTCCAGAATGTGTAATGAATGCTGCTTTGTGTCTGGTAGCTGGGTCCATCGGAATCTGCCAGAACCCGGAAGCTAAATCTAAAACTGAAAATATTGATGCTTTTGCTGCTCCTATTGCATCAAACACGCATTCTAATCGAGGTAATGGGAAATAGATTGGCTTTGTTTGTTTATTTAATTTTCTGTAATCTACGGCAAATCGGTATGAGCCATCGCGTTTCTTTAATAATAATATCGGAGAGAACCAAGAAGAAGTGGATGGAACAATGATATTGTTGTCAAGCATCTCTTGTAACTGTTTGTCTGTTTCCTTTTGTAAATGTGGCGGTTGACGATAAAATGGCATTTTTACAGGAGGTGATTCGTCTGTTTCGATACGGTGAAAATATTTGTTAGTAACGCCAAGTTCTTGTAAATTGGAAGCAAAAACTCGTCTATTTTGATTTAAAAACGATTTCAATTTGCTCTTTTGTAGTGACGACAGATCTGCATTTGATAAATCAAAATCAATATGTTGTCGTGGCTTTTGTTTTTGTTGTATAACGTTTATTTCTTTGGTATCCTTGTCCTGTAGAATATGAACGTTCTCTGTGTCGAATGATTCGACTTTTGCTACTACATAGCGTCTTGGCAAATATACAGATTTGTGTGTAGGATTAATGATTCTAACTACGCACTTACCTTTATTTACTGTAACTGCGCATCTGGCGACCATCAACTGTTTATTTTGCATATTGACTGTGGGTTCTAGTAAAACCTGCTCACCTTCTGTTCGTTTAGACACATGAACCGGCAGAACAATTTCCGAATTAGCTGGTAACCTACATGCTTCCAAACACCGAGCTAAGCCTGCATTTGTCTCAAGTAAACATATTTTAGCATGATCTTCAGATAAATTAATTGAATTTTGAGCAACATTTATGGTCACATTATTTAATCGTAAAAAATCAATACCTATTATCAAGGAATGTGGTATACTATCAATAATATGAAAATCAAAATGAAAATATTTGTCTTGTATTTTAACTGACAGATTTACAGTACCTAATACACGTAAACGTTGTGGTCCTACACCTAGAATTGAATATATGTGAGACTTTTGTATGGCGGGTTTTCCGACTGTTACTTTGCTTAAAAATGATTGTGAAATACATGAAATGTCGGCCCCTGTGTCAACTAAGGCATATGTTTTTATTCCATGTACACTCACTCTTGTCGTATTTTTGTGAAGTGTAGCCGTTAAATTTAACTGAGCTGTTTTCCCATTGTGCCCGTCCTTGGGATGTCCATGGACAGGCCCAAGTCCCTATCTGCGATGATATGAATGTTGTGTGTTTTGATGTTTTTGCTTCATGCAAACATTCTCATAGTGCCCTACAAAGTTGCAATATCTACATTTTGCGTTGCGCGCAGGACATGACTCTCTAGATAAGCAATACCTACCACAGTAAAAACAATTTCGACGTTGGTTCTGACGGTTGTGGAACGATGTTGTGGTGCCGTGCCTTTGGAAGCTGTTGTTTGTACATCTTTGCTGATGTTGTGGTTGGTTTTGGAACCTTCCGTGATCTTGTTGTTTGCCTTGAGTGGACACTGCCGCAACTGCTGTGGACACCGCTGACATTATCCGATCATCCATCGTAGATAGATTGGCGACTTGATTCACCAGCTGGTCCATTGTCTTCTTGGAAGTCATGCATACTGTCTTCTCTGCGACGGAGACTGCGAGTCTGAAGTCCTCAAATGTTTTCGGTAGTTGTGGCATCACAATTGCCGCCAAGTCAGGTTTAAGACCCATCGCTAACATCCCAACAATTATATTTTCTGGAACGCCACTATCCCTGGTCTCGGTTTGAATTCTAAGCAGGAATTCCTCGGCTGTCTCGGATTCTCGCTGCTTTATGTCGGCCAAGGAATATTCGACGTTGGTTTTTCGGAACCGCTTGAAGAATGCCTCCTTAAGGTTGTCCAAGTTGCTCCGTACATCTGCTGACAGTGACGCATACCAAGTGGCGACTGTTGACGTCACATGAAACGGGAACGCCTGTGTTGTTTGAGACAGCGTCCTTCCCATTAATGTGCAAAACTGAATAAACAACGTCCACCATTCTATTGGACTCTGTTCTTTTGGATTGAATGGTCGTAGTGAAATGTTATTCATTTTGGGTTCCGGATAGTATTGGTATTGTTGTTGTGGTATCTGTTGTGGTTGCATCTGTTGCGGTGGCAGTTGAAACGGATTTAGTGCGTAAGTAGACACCGGTTGCTCTTTCTGTTGTTGTTGCAACTGCTGATGTTGTTGCAGCTGCTGTTGTTGCAACATTTCCTGCTGTTTTCGAACCAAAGAATCTTCACTTTGGCTTGACCAACTATCGTCGTCCCCTTCTTTGTCTTTATTTGGAACATTAGATGGTGTTCCAAAACCTCCTCTAGTGGCTGCTGTGAAGTATTCATTCATACCATCTTTTGTTTTGTAATTGGTTGGTGTTGTCATATTGCCGGAATTTTGGGTTGCTCCACCAAATTGTCAGACTTAACAATTACCTCTTCGGGGTTCCGGGTGGGAACTGTAGAAAATAGAAACGAAGTTTCTGTAGGATATATGTTTTAATGTACACCGAAGTGCCCAACAACGGTGTGGTGCGGCTTATATACCCCATGTCCACAGGTTTCTGTAGTTACCAAAATAGAGGCTCTACAAAGTTTATTTGTTTCAATATTTCCTATATTTGTTTCAAAACTAAGTACATATTTTCCTTTACTTAACCCTATATATGTTATGTATCTGAACTTTTGACTCTTAGTGACCAAGTGGTGTAATAAATTATTTCCATTGATATTTTAACAACAGCTTGCACATAAATCGTGCATTACCGATCATAAAAACCATGTACAGATATACATACAAATATAATACACATTTATCTTGGGGGATTGACCTTTTGATTCTTGACTATACATGTCATACGTGACCACTTAATATGAATAAAAGTTTACCAGTTTTATTGAAAATTTCTGTTTCAAACTTTATTAAGTTTTGTCAAACATTTAACACAAAAATATTTCCTCACACCTGTATAATGGACTGCCGACGCCAGCAATCTTGCTTATTAGGGAATTTATATGATTTCGTCAGAGTTGTACTTGTATAATGGAATGTAAGCGATCTTGCTTATTAAGTAATTCATTTGATTTCTCCTGTATAATAGATTATGTGTTATGGTGTCATGTTCATTTACTCCATATCCTTTCGTAAAATATGATACTAAAGTGTCGGTACCTTCACTTCCTTGTATTTTGCATAGTAAAACTAGATACATTTTGTATTCCAGGTATTCTGTTTATACAATATGGGTAATTTTGTTGTTTGACCTTAGTATAATGGATTAAAAAATAAGCAGAGGGTTTGATGTAATAAGATATCAAGGTCAATTCTAGAATAAATGCTTTTGTTGTATTTTTGGCAATTAAAATAAAATAAGACCAGATATTCTTGAATTTTATCACGCAAAGGGAACTGTTTTATTTTTGACTATAGTAAGACCAAGTTTTTCGAATAAATTAGATCACACAAAGGATACTGTTTTATTATTTTTTTCATTTCAGCATAGTTAAACCAGAGGTTCCAGATTTCACTCATATATCTGATCATATTCCAGATGCCTTAGTAATAGGAGTTGTAGCATTTTCGCACTCGTTTGCCATTTCAAAAATTTTAGCTGTGAAAAATGATTACAAAATAAGACCAAATCAGGTAAATATAAAGAAATTTCATTACATCCAATGTATTTAACTTATATCAGATAGAGACCCAAATAGAAATGATCTAACTGGGCCACATTTTTATTGGAGTTAAATATCTCATATAAAACAAATGAGGGGGGGGGGCTATACATGAAAAACTAAATGCCGAAGTTACTGTTAATTTAGTTTCTGCATATGTGAATTTCGACAACTTATGTCTCTTCAATGCAGATCAAATCAAAACATTTTGAAATCCATAAATTAAAATGTATAAAAGCTGCTAGAGCACAAATTTCCAATAGAAGCCAAAATCAGCTAAGGACAACAGAGCTATGCAGGTGGGAGATACTCAGGTTAATTTAAAGAAATTCCATCACATCCAATGTATTTAATTTATTACACACAGAGACTCAAAGAGAAATGATCCCACTGGGCCATATTTTTCATTGGAGTTAAATATCTCAAATAAAACTTCTCGCATAAAACAAATGGGGACAAATTCCTATAAATGACGCCTAAGAATGTGTATGAATGTAGTTTGTACAGATATTTACTTACAGCAAAAACAGAAACCTAAAAAATCACACACACATAAATTATAACAACCATAGCACAGAGCATATCAGGCAGTCTTTTTATTCCAGTTTTCACTGAATTATTTAATTCCAAAAATGAATAACAGGTAACATAAACAGTGGCTGAAAATTACCATTACATGCCACAATCTGCCATGGAACTACACAGGTAAAACAAAAAAAGGACAAAAGACAAACATAAACAACGATAGGAACTCGGGACAGCGGGGCTTGGTACCGGCAGTAGCAATCTAGGTATATTTCTAATTTTGATAGGAAATGGTTGCCTATGGGGCTGGTAGTGTTGTATGCTCTTTATTTTCTGTAGGAAATGGTTGCCTACGGAGCTAGTAGTGTTGTATGCTCTCTATTTTCTGTAGGAAATGGTTGCGTATGGAGCTGGTAGTGTTGTTTGCTCTTTATTTTCCGGATATATCCCGGCAGCCTCTGTTACTAGAAGTATGGTACAAGACAGTGTAGGTGGAAGAACCCAGATGGCTTCCCTGTTTAGTTGTGGTGTAATTCTGGTGGTGCTACTAGCTGTTGGACCTTTATTTTATTCTTTACCTAAGGTAAAAAGTTATACAAAATAAGTAATTCCTATTTCTGAAAGTAGATTGTTTGAAAGAAACACATCATTTTTGTATGCTTGACGTATTTTATGTGATAACAATTTTTACTTGGTGCCTGGTTGAAGTGGTATGTAATGGCACTCAGATAAATATCAGTAAAACACATAATTAACTCTCACATATCAAGTGCATTAATGCAGATTTAAGGACTTTTAAAATGTATTATTTTTTGTATATTATCACAGAACTATTGGATGATATTTCAAATGATGATAAATGATTTGTTTAAAAGGAATATGGTGTTTGATTGGTATTAAAAGTAGTTCCCATTCGATTGTATATATCGGCGCCGTGGGATTTTATTGAATGATATTTTGATATCTGTACTCGTTCCCCGGCTTTTAAAATAGATTCTTTTAACATTCGTCATAGTCTATTTGTGCATAATACGTCTTTTTTTAGGGAAATAGGGGATATTGACCGGATATTCTTCCTGAATCCGTTAAATTTGCTTTGGGATCCAATGACCTGAAGATTTTACGATTATACCGGCCTCTAACTGATACTGCCGATGTCTACTAAAATCCATGATGATTCTTTACCAAACCCTTCGGGAAGTTTTGAATTAGATTATTATTCCGTAGTGCGACAGTGTTTTACCAGCAGACTAGTTTCCTTGAGCTAGCCGGCAGATTAGCGGCGAGCACTCCTCGACCCTTCTTTCTAAATTACGTCAATTCTTTCCTTTTCAAGATTGTGGTGTTAGATAGTTGTCTACCTGTATTCGGTTTTATTTGTATGTTTATTATACTATAGGGAAACGGGATAGAGAAAGTGGATGTTTGGGTACCCATAAACCGGTTTAACCCTACCGCTGGCTGTTGCCAGTGCCGGTACCAAATCCAGCTATCCCGAGTTCCTATCGTAATTTATGTTTGTCTTTTGTCATTTTATTGTTTTTCTTGTGCAGTTCCCTGGTTGATTGTGACTTGTTTTTTACCATGTATTTGTAGAGACTTCGTCTCATGTGCATTTACTCCATATCCTTTTAATCACCATTTGTGATTGTAATGTTCGGCCATTGTATCTTCCTTTCATTAATGGTACAGAATGTCTACAATTTATATTGAAGCAAATGGGTAAATAACAAAATTATCGAACAGAATTGTATAGGGCAAAAGTCGACGAGGCAGAAAGACCAAGCAGATGGAACCATCAGGAAAAATGTTGACTGTAATGGTCCTGACTTGGGACAGGCATTTCAAAACAAATGGTGGGTGCAGCCGGTTTTATGGCGCGCAAATTGTCAAGTCAAAAGAAAACTAGGTATTACTACGAAAGAGAGAGGCTGCATTAAAGATATCTTCCACGAGTGTGAGAAATTCCGTCTTTTCCCGAGTGAAACGAGAATTTCTCACACAAGTGGAAGATATCGAAATCTTTAATTTTCGTCAAGTTTAATAAGAAATTTTGCTGTCGTAAAATACAATAATCAAACTGAAAAAAGTAAAGCTTCCCTGGTGGAGTTGACAGTTGTGACGTCACACCATTCTTAGACTTTAGTATGGTAATGACTGTGATGTAGAAAAAAAAGTAACGTTTGACTGGACATTTACCCGTGTCAGACACTACGGGAAAAACATAAGCTTAACAGTATAAAACAACGGCAGCAAAATACCGAAGGAACAAGGGAAATGACGATCACAAAAATCAAAGTCCAAAGACATGGCACAAAATGACATGCAACAGGTTCACCGTAAGAATTAATATCTGACAATTATAGTTTCACTTTTCAGTGTGTTTTATCAGCACTGATATTAGTGAGTTTTCGAGGAATCTTTTTACAATTCTTTGATCTACCAGAATTGTGGAGAAAATCTAAAATTGACTTCGTAAGTATCCCTTATGTATATTATAAATGTGATTAAATAAATTGCTTGTGTTATTCATGAACAAACCCAACAATACCATTAACTACAAAACGGAGAAGTAAATTAGCACACACACACCGACACACAAACACACATGTCGGTCGGGCTTGATTAGTGATAGCGACAGAACCAATTTGTATAAGTCAAATTTTATGAAAGTAAATGACTAAGACTTTGAATTTGATTTCAAAAGTAGACAACAAGGCCTTAATAATAAGTTTGATTTTTTTTAAAAAATTTTACTCTTGAGTGTGTACAAAATGTCAGTGAATAAAACTTGTGCGGATGACAACTTGATAAGGAGACCGAATACAATTGAGGGTAAAAACAAAGTTACCGAATTGTCAAGAGTCGAAATTCAAAGAACAATAAGGCATAGAAGGTGCAAAACCAGAACAAATACTGTAAACTGCCTTGGTCCTGACTTGATGTCACGCAGATAACTGTTCCTAATTATGAAATCCGAATAATTGGTGCTTGCTCTCGCATAACGACTCAAATAGGAAACATACGAAAGATTTTCAAATTTCACAGCCAAAAGTATGAACGGGCGATCGGTAAAGATCGGTGTATAACATGAGGAGAAAACGAAGCACAAATGAGATGTTGGGTTTTCATGGAGAGGGTTGGCTGTTCCGCGGATTCTTAGATATTACATACAAATGACATCGCTCTGTTATCTGTATTGGAGAACAAAAACGCCTTTTAAATGATAATTACAAAATTACCGAACAGAATTGTCAAGTGCCAAAGTCCAAGATTCAAAAAGACAAAGTAGGCGAAAAACCAACGGAAAAATTGTCAACGGCAATGGTCCTGACTTGGTTCAGGTATTTTAGGAGAAATGCTTGGTTAAACCAGTTTTATGGCGCGCTAAACTTTCCTCTCTATTGCATTCGTGTCCGGTAGCAACTGAGTACCAATTACTATTGAAAGGTCGAAGACTGTAAAATGCAATGATCATCCCAGTTTTAAGTAAAAAATGAATCGTGAATCACAATTCGGGCCGAAACTTCAAATTTCTCTACAGGAGACTGATATCTATCAAAAAACCTTTTAATGATGGTATGAGACGCAATTTTTTAATCCTTGGTTAATGAAGTGGTCACGAATATAACTATGTCTAATGTATTATTTGTACTAGCTCTCGCGTAACGAATCAACTATGACACATAAACGTCGTAAGCAAGAGAAGTTGAAATATGACTAGAAAGTTCAAAAAAATATGTAGATCAAATGATTTCTGTCGTTTCCTTTATATCTAGTTCTGGGGGATATTTTGATGGGATCCATTTCGCAAAAGATGCGTTATTAATGGAATATTAAAAAGAAAGGAAATGGGGGTAAATGTCAAGGAGACAACATCCCATATCCAGGTTAAAACGACCCAATACAAAACATCTAGGGGTCACCGTACGGTCTTCAACACAGTGAGGAACCTCACACCATATAGCAAGCCCTAAATTCCCCCTAAAAGGTAAAAAAGTGAAAAAAACAATGGAAACAAACGAACATGATCGATGTATCTTTAAGTGGGATTGAAGTATCTAGAATCTCTCATTGCATAATGTTTTACGAGTCCCTGAGGAAATTCGTTCTCGTAGAAATATTAAAACAATTCTGCCAGTATAGGATCACAAATTGTTTCCATTGGTATACAAAATAGCACATCCAAAGGACAAAAATATTATTATTAATATGATATCAAGCATACTGCACACCTGATTTTCATCGTAGCATACTTTTCCTTTTAAACTGTCTTTTAAATGATACCTTTCATCCATGATTTTATATTGGTTTGTCACCAGGAATCTTGGTATAGAGTGCATGTGAAAAAATCAAATGTTTGGAGAGAATGTATTCGGGAACATGAACGGGATTTAAAATTTTCCAATATAATCCTTCGAATTTTAAAGTATCCACATATGATTTACGTCACATATGGCATGAATAGTTTCACAGTTTGTTTGATGCCTGTATTTGTCCGTGAATGCAGACAAAATTTTAATTAGATCAATAGAAAGTTCAGTAGGTGAGCAAGATGAAGATCCTGTGATGTTTCTTTCCTTTTATGGATTTTTGTGAAATTTTGATACCCATTATAGGTATGGTAGGTCTTGACTGTCATCTGAATATTCAATGAGGACATAAATGACCTGTGATTGTCTAATGGAACTCTTTTGTATGCATCACTATCTGTATTATTGTGATCAATGCCTAGTTCTTTGATGAGGCAGTTGTAATAATGTGCTTTACAAAAAAAAAATAATAAAAAATTTAAAAAAATAAGATGCTATTAGAAATACACATATGATTTACGTCACTTATGGCATGAATAGTTTCACAGTTTGTTTGATGCCTGTATTTGTCCGTGTTTGAATGTAGACAAAATCTTAATAAGGTCAATAGAAAGTTCAGTAACTGAGCAAGATGAAGATCCTGTAATGTTTCTTTCCTTGTATGGATTTTTGTGAAATTTTGATACCAAATATAGGTATTGCAGGTCTTGACTGTTATTTGAATATTCAATGAGGACATAAATGACCTGTGATTGTCTAATGGAACTCTTTTGTATGCATCACTATCTGTATTATTGTGATCAATGCCTAGTTCTTTGATGAGGCAGTTGTAATAATGTGCTTTACAAAAAAAAACAAAAAAAACAAAAAAACAAAAAAAAAAAAAACCAAAAAATACAAAAAATACAAAAAAAAAGAAAAAAAAAGAAAAAAAAGATGCTATTAGAAATCCTGTCTGCATGCACAACAACATATTTGTTATGTAATGTAGAGATGCACTTACAGTCTTCAATTTCTTCGACTACAGTTTAAGGCCGATGGTTGCAACATCTGCGTACTTTGTTGACACGACTCCGCATTAAAGATCGAATGGATCAACGGCAGTAGAATACCGAAGGAACAAGGGAAGCGATGACTACAAAAATCGAAGTCCAAAGACATGGCAAAACCGGTAACAGATAAAAACAAAGACAAAACAAGGACGCGAGACAGCTACAATGTACGGAAATAAAAAAGATAACATTAAGAACTAAGGCACTCACAGTGTGAACTCCAATCTGACAATGACTCTAGTTCTGTATTTTGGTCCGTCTCTCTTTTTACCCACGCTTTGGCGTAATCCTAAACAGCGTCCATAATGATCTAGAAATTCAAATTCCATTGGATATATGCTATGGTTCCCTGAATTACGAAGAACATTACAACTAGCGCGTGTAAAGGAAGAAAACTTCCATTAATTAATCTTCTCTTTGCGCTTCTGTAAATATATGAATCTTTTACAGGCTATATGGATGGTGACGTTCACATCTACAGTTTTATTTGATGCAGACATCGGTATATTGGTTGGACTTCTCTTTTCCATCTTGACGGTCGCCCTAAGAACACAAACGTGAGTTTTGTATTTGAAGTATTCAAGGTTTGATGCAAAGATTCTGATGAATTGTAAGTTACATAAGTTATATTTTCTAAAAGTCTTCACATAAGTTATATTTTCATATTTTCCAATAGTCTTTAATTAAACAACACACATGTAAAAATCATGTAAGGAACCTTATTTCGGGCATGTGGTTTTTAAAAAGATATATCGTAACCTGTTGGACTTTTGATCTCAGTAGGTTTCAGTTTCCAATTGTTCTTCACTACCAACAGCTTGAAAATGTATATGTAAAAACACTTATATAAACACTTTTTGAAAAAGGCCCAGATAGGGGCTGAAATATTGTTCACTTTCGTCTATTGTTTGATTATATTCTTCTCACAAAGCGTGTATCCTGTCGGATCCAGTACGTCGGGAATTTTGGTGTTGTTGCTTTGTTTATAGATGTTTATATATATATATATTTAAAAAGTTCAAACAAAATTCTATATTAGATTTTTTGTTCTTTATGAAATTGTTAAAGTATTCTAAAATAGGTTGTAAATGCAGAGAACTTGCTCACATACTAAATAAAAGATGAAGAACAACAATAAAAGAGTTGTTCCATTGCTTGGTTTACCAAGTATTTGTAGAGACTTTGTCTTATTTGCATTTGCCCCATATCCCTTCATTGTTAAATAAAAAGTCAGAGTGAAAGGCAAAAATATATAAACCGATACACTTATCTAAAACTACTATTTTTTCTTTTCATTGCTGTAAAGTTCGCTGAAGTCGTTACCTCTTTATTCGTCGATATTACTCTATGCAGAACTCAAATTTATTGGTATTTTTCTTATTCTTACTCTGTTTTATTTTTGTTGCATTCGTAATGACTTACTTCTATATTAACACATAAAATATTTTAGTGCGTCTTGTGAAAGACTGGAATTTATTGAACAAACTGGTATTCTTAGATCTAAGGACGAGTTTACACCGGTAAGTTTGAAACAAATATTGTACGAAATAAAAAAAAATCTTATAAAGTTAATACAAACTGCTTAACGTTAACATATTGGACAAATTTACACTCTCATCTTTACAGGAACAATCAATACGTAATTAGATACAAATAAGTAAGGTTTTCCTGCTTCTTTACATATATTGCGTACAAATATACTTGTTATACTAGTATTTTTCTTTATAATTCAGATTCAAAATTTACTGCAGAAACAAATGTCCACATAAGAACAAGGGTAAAAAAAACAGAACAAATTAGCAGTATGTTTTTGTTGCAAAAACGAGTGTCCCCCAAATACGTATCTTCCGAATCGGAGAAAAAAATATACGGAAGAAGTAATTAAAATGTTAGAGTTTCTGATCGACAATATATTTGTCCTTTGCAGGACTTGTTTTTCAACAGACTATCGGAATTCCTATGGGCACAAACTGTGCACATCTCTTAGCCGATCCGTTTCTCCAATCTTATTAGGCCGAATTCATCGTAAGACTTCTTCAAAATAAAGATAAAAAACTGGCCCAATTCTTCAACTTTAGCTTCCGTTATAAAGATGATATTTTGTCACTAAACAACGCTTGCTTTGGTGATTTTCTTTATCTGATCTACCAAAAGAGCTCGAAATACGCTTCCGCGTCGGCCTCATTCCTTGAACTTCATCTTAAAATTGACAACAGATGTAGACTTCAAACTAAGCTGTACTACAAAGGCGATGACTTCAGTTTTCCAATATTCAACTTCCCTTTTCTTTGTAGCAACATCCCAACAGCACATCTCCCAGCTCATTTGCTATTCAAGAGCCCGTGGTTGATACAGTGACTTTTTTGACAGAGCCCGGTTGCTTGATAGGCTACTTAAACATGAGAATTTTACTTAAAACTTGAAGTCATCCCTCCAGAGGTTTTACGGTCGGCATCATCATCTTGTAGACCGCTATCGGATACCTGTTTCCCAGATGACAACAGATCTTTCCGTTTAAAAGTTTAATTGTTGTTTCCTCTACCGGAATTGACATGTTCAACACGACAGGTGTCTTATTAGAAGAAGGAAGTGCTTACTTTACTGGTACACCTGACCTCACCCATGTTTTTTTTATTTTCATTTTTCATCTGTGTGTGTGTGTGTGTGTGTGTGTGTGTGTGTGTGTGTGTGTGTGTTCGTTTTCTTTTATGTTCCGTTCTAATGTTGTGTTTCTTTGATGTTTCCGATGTTGCCATTGTCCTTGGATTATTCGTTTTTGATTGACGATTCGGTTGTCACATACTTTAGATGATTTGTATCTTTATATATTGCCATTGCATTTGAATATTACTAAATTTGGTTGAAATACAATGAAAGATGGGGGAGAATAAGCGTCCATAAATCTCATTTATCAAATTCTATAACAAAAAGGAGCATATCTCCCACAACATTTGGCCCATCAATCCGGCCAGACAATATGCACCACTAGGCATGAAGGTCAACAATCCTGTGACGTTTGGGTAAAATCCGATGAAAGATGTGGGAGAATTAGCATCTACAACTTTAATTTAAAAGTAGTTGTAAGTGGACAAGGAACCGGACTAGACAGGGAAACTGCTTTGTCCGAGGCGTGTACATTGTGCAATTTACGGTCAGTTTAAACCAATCAAATGATCTGTTTCATAAATGTTGCATTAGAATAATAAATAACACACTGTATTGCAGAAGTTAGTTACCTGCAGTATATTAATTAAGTGTGATCTGGTCAAAATTAACAAGCCATTACTTGGGAGACCGTAATATTACAGTAGTCATTAGCGACCATGACGTTACAGTGTTAATTTGCACCGTTCTTCCTCCCATCCCTGAAGGAAAGTTTTCTAGTTTAATGAAAAAAAAACTTTTGTTGGTGAATGTTCTAGTAAATCGCATCAATTTTAGATACATGTACTTCATATGGAAGTGCAGACGGGGTTGTAACTTAACAGGAATCGTAAATTTACAACAGTAAAACTTTCATTTGTCTCAAATTATTTTGCGTTTGTATTGCCATGTATTTAGGGGTTGTTTTTTTTCTTTTGTCCTTTTTTCTACAGTCTTGCATTAGCCAATGAAGTTATACTTTGAATATATGTTGAAATACTAGTATATTTTACAAAATTTTCTTTTCTATTTGAACCAGAGCGATACACCAACAGCAACCAGAATACTGAAATTCCAAGCACCAATTTATTTTGCTAATGCTGATTTATTCATAAAAGCTGTATTAAAGGCGTCCGGTATCGATCCCAGGAAACATAGAAAAGAGGGCGATAATATATATCAAAATAAAGAAATTATCATTCAGGTAAGCTCTATCGGTTATATATTTTTATGTTAAAATGTGTAAAATGCTCATTCAAAAGTGTTTGACTTGATATACATTCATCAAAAACCAATTTGCAGTAGTTCGATTTTTCAACAAACAATAATTATATTGGAATAATGCTGTATTTTGCCTTTATCTCTCCGTAAGGACCCCTCTCGAGTTTCAAATTCCTACTGTCCATATTTTGTTTTCTTCAAGGATTTCATTGGTAGTATCATTAAACATGATTTGCTTACAGATGTATCAAAAACCTGTGGCATCAACCCTAGAAAACAGAAAACAAGACGATAATGCATAAACATTGAAAAGATATGAAGTAAATGTACATGAGACAAAGTCTCTACAAAAATATGACCAAGCAAAGGAACAACGCTTTTATTGTTGTCTCTTGTCTTGAAGCCACCATGAGGTCTTCAACAATGAGCTTTGCCCATACGTCATAGTAAGTTCAAGGCGGCCCCTAGCGAATTCTTTGCTAAATATCGAACAGCTCTACAGCCATGTCCTGACAGGCTTTGACATAACCCTGGAGTGACTCATTAACAGTTAGATGGATGCCGTTTACGAAGAAGGACATATTCATCCTTCCGGAGCAGTTGGTATCAAGTCTGTTTTTATGGGCTATAAGAACAGTAGCTTTTCATGTTGTTTTTATTCCATGCTTTTGTTGCTGTCTCATATTTTTGGTGTTCGAATAGAACAGCTTAGCTATCGGTTCAGCTTGAATTTGATAAAAATAGATTACATGCAAGGCGAGAAACTTTAAAAAGTAAAAAAAAACAGGTTAAAAATTCTACTTAAAAATGTAAATAATACAGTTATTCAGTGAGTAATTTGCAAAAACGTACCATACTATTGTCCTGAAATGGTGAAAATGTTTGAACAAAGTTTAAAGAGGGAATCGGGGTGCTAAAAGGCTTTAAAGTGATCGTGGATTGAAACTAAAAAGGAGGTGTCTAATAGGCTTGAATGTACAGTTCGAGACGTTTATAATACATCCAAATCCATTTTAAATTACTACATCGTTATTAATAAACTAATTTGATTTCCTGTAATGAGAAATTAAACGACTATTAAGTACATCTCATCAATACGAAAATATTTGTTTCACGCGTAGGAATATAAATAATCAGGATAATCTCTGAAAATGCCAAAATGCTTTCGTTATGAAACTTGTGGTATATTTTTGAAATTTTCATGATATTTTGATACGTTAACTGCCTGATCTTCACGCAGTCATTTCTGTACGAACCCGAATATATACGGGTGTTAATATTCAGTTAATCTCGATCAGCCGATAGAGGGCGCAGAATGTTTTCGATATTTTTTATTTGAGACAAACGGCTCACATACCAGTATCTATACAGTTGGGTGCTGACGCAACATTCCATCCAAGTGCACTCCAAAAGCGTTCCTCGCGTGCACTTGAAAGTGATTCCATGACAGCCTAGAGTGAACTTGTGACCACTTTCAAGTGCACTTGAAAAGATGATGCGTTAGCGGAGGTGATCGCAAAGTGCACCTGAAGTGAACTTCGTGGCAGCTTTCGATTGCTCTTAATGATTGGTCAGTTCAAAACACGTGATATTAATAAGACGAAATTAACTTTAAGCAAAAAGTATGAAAACTCGACGACTTCATTCTCTTTTTAATATATTTATATTAAATTAAAACCAAAATGCCATTATGAATTATCATGAGTGTTGTTCTGTTTTATTAATACATTCCATGCTTACGTCACATTATATTCTTAATAAATTTTTCAAAAAAGGGTATTTTAACGAGGCCTATGTTCCCGGCCTATGTTCATGCTGGAGACATTAAATTCATATGTAATTTAAAAAAACTTTGTCAAAAATTAATCCAAAAGTTGGAAATATTATATGTTGGTGCTTATTTCAATTGTCACGACACAACATTTATATGTATTTTTCCCAAAATTACCCTATAAGATTGAAATATTTTTTATTTTAGCCTTTTCCTTTCTCGCGATACCAAATTTATACATCTTTTGTTTGAAATAACCTCAAAAGTGCGAGATTTTAGGTGTCGGTGCTTATTTCAATTGTCGTACCACAACATTTACCTTGTAAGACTGAAACATTTTGCATTTTAGCTTTTTTCCTTTCTCGCGATACTAAATTTATATATCTTTTGTTAAAAATGACCTCAAAAGCGGGAGATATTATATGTCGGTGCTTATTTCAATTGAAGAGACACAACATTTATATGTATTTTTTCCAAAATTACCTCATAAGACTGAAATATTTTGCATTTTAGCTTTTTGTCTTTCTCGTGATACTAAATTTATACATCTTTTGTAAAAAATGACCTCAAAAGTGGGAGATATAATATGTCGGTGCTTATTTCAATTGTAGCGACACAACATTTATATGTATCTTTTCCAATATTACCTTATAAGACTGAAATATTTGGCATTTTAGCTGTTTTTCTTTCTCGCAATACCAAATTTATGTATCTTTTGTCAAAACAACGGCAGTAGAATACCGAAGGAACAAAGCACAAGATTACACAAATCAAAGTCCAGAGACAAAAATGAATCCAAAAGTGGGAGATATTATATGTTGGTGCTTATTTCAATTGTCGCGACACAACATTTATATGTATTTATCCTAAAATTACCTCATTTAAATTTTTTTTTTAAATATTACCTTGTATAAAACTTCTTTGAAAGGATGTGATAAAGTAAAATATTAAAAAAATGAGTTATTTTCTTCATTTGTAAAGGTTAAGTATAAACCGCATAATGAAAACCTGACTTTTCAAACATATTTATGTAAAGATTTACAAAAGGTTATATCGCGACATGTAAAACTTCTTCGAAATGGTATGATTAAGTAAAATATTTTAAAAAGTGAATTATTTTGGTCATTTGTAAAGATTTAGTATAAACCTGACTTTTCAAACATATTTACGTAAAGATTTACAAAAAGCTATATCACAGCTGGGACTAATATAACATATTATACATGTTATATTAGTCCCAGATAACAACATATGAAACAGGATATAATAAGATGAAATATAAAAAAAAATGAGTTATTTTGGTCATTTGTAAAGATTAAGTATAAATCACATAATGAAAGTCTGACTTTTTGTCATTTATTAAGATTGGGTTAATGGGGTATACGCGGGAAGTGCGACTTGCCATTTCAAGGGAGTTGAGGCAATGAAATCGTTGAAAAACGGACCTGAGACTGGAAAACACGTTCTTATAATACTACACGACTGCCGTTTTCCTTTTTGTAGCGGGAATATATTATCTGACATGTTTTATAATTCAAATATAACTGCATTGGTATTTTTTAGCGTTAGCTTATCAAAAAAGAACGCTACGTGGAAATAAATTTTTATAACCTCAGCTATCGCTTATAAAACTAGATGTTGTCGGAAACGACAGCTATCCCCGCACTCCCTGTTTGACACAGAAAACAGGTGGTATACACCCTTGGCATATTTTTTTAATCTACCTATTGATAGTCATTATTGTTACTAAAAGAATTCTAGGATATATGGTTGCTAAGTAGAATTCCAAAAAATAAGTGGTCTTTGAGACTTTCAGGAAATTAACCAAGATTGGAATCAATATTTTTGAAATCCAGTTGATGAAAATGTTTTTCCAAAACTAAATAAACAATTTAAGTATGGTTGCTAGGTAGAATTCCGAAAAATAAGTGATCTTTGAGACTTTCAGGAAATTTACCAAAATTGGAATCAAATATTTTTGAAATCCAATTTATGAAAATGTTCATCCTAAACTACACAAACATTTTAAGTATGGTTGCTAGGTAGAATTCCAAAAAATATGTGGTCTTTGAGACTTTCAGGAAATTTACCAAAATTGGAATCAAATATTTTTGAAATCCAAATGATGAAAATGTTCATCCTAAACTACACAAACATTTTAAGTATGATTGCTAGGTAGAATTCAAAAAAAAACAAGTGGTCTTTGAGACTTTCACGAAATTTACCAAAATTGGAATCAAATATTTTTGAAATCCAATTTATGAAAATGTTCGTCCTAAGCTACACAAACATTTTAAGTATGGTTGCTAGGTAGAATTCCAAAAAATAAGTGGTCTTTGAGACTTTCAGGAAATTTACCAAAATTGGAATCAAATATTTTTGA
>MJUU01050865.1:18062-44242 GCA_002080025.1 Modiolus philippinarum | reverse complement strand
TCTACAACAAAATTAAAACCCTAAATCCAAAAATGTAGGAGGAGTTCGCGTCGCATGCCACATGTGTCAAAATGGACATCTTAGGGCCTCTTGTTTGCACCAGGACCAATATCAAAAATCCGAAAGCTTATTGCGCATCTGCAGCATATATGCAACAGTTCTATATCAAAATTAAAACCCTAAATCCAAAAATGTAGGAGGAGTTCGCGTCGCAAGGATGTGTGACGGACAGACGGACGGACGGACGGACGGACGAGGCCAACGACAATATCCCCGAACTTTCATTCGAAAGTGCGGGGATAAAAATGCGATCTAACCATATATATAAAAAATAACCTCATTTTAAATGGTGATCTTCGCGACAGCTTTCAAGTGCACTTGAAGTTCACTAGTGAACGCGAAAATACCTGTCATGGAATAGCTACCTATTCCAAAAAAGTGAACTTCGCGACAGCTAAGAGAACGCGAAGTGCACTTGAGAAGTGAACTTCAAGTTCACTTTAAGTGCACTTTTTGGAACGTTGCGTCTGCACCCATCTGTATGTAACTATATGTCTCTGCTGTGTCTCCGTCGTAATAAGGAATAAGAGATGTTCGACTGTGTGAAGGATTCTCGATTATTTGATTGCTTCTGTGGATGCGCATGTACGTTAATTTGCATGTGGATATAAATATTCCTAAAAACACGATGCATGTAGGTAGTTTCATTTTCTCTGATCGGCTAATTTTCCGTATCTAAATTTTATAATTATTTTTAACTTTGTCAATCTATGTTCAAAATTCGTCTTGCATAATCGTTCATGTATACGAGGGGGATTGCGTGCATTTTAAAATGTACGTAAAGAGTGGCCATTTCTGTCTGAAAAATTTTGATATCCTCTGCATGAAAATATTTATGTGTATCAATATTCCACAATTCCTTAGAATTTAAAAGGTTAATAACTCATATCATTAAAACAACGCTCATACTTTAGGAAGTTGTCATACTCCTTACAAATCTTGATATCATATTTTGACTGGACAGAGGTATGGCTAAGTTTGAAATTGGAAGTGGAAATGAGGTGAATTATTTAACTTCAACAACATGAATACCTTCAGCTCTTATAGAGCTTTGATTTTTTCTGTTTTTGGCATGCCTCTGGTTATTTGATTTTTGTCATTAAAATTTTCTCTGTTCCTTTGGTATCCTATGTTTTTTATATTAAAAAAAGTAAAGTGTATGGAGATGATGCTTTCTTCCGAGTCTGATTTTTATACATATACTAGACTTGTTGTTAAAGATTTGTTGAAGATCTGTAGGGATGTATAACTTGCAATGCTTAACTAAGCCAAGTGCTTGCAGAGAAAAAAAAGCATATATTGCGTAAAAGATTTTGAGGTACATATGAAATTACCTCCACTTCTCAGCAATTCAATGTTCACCTAATAAATAAATTTTTGTCATGGGCATAATATCAATGTGAATACTGATAGGATGCATTATGTGTGAAGCGTATGCGAAATTGTCAGTGATGTTTGCTTATACATATACTTTCATATTTAATTTTTTATCAAGTAAAAATAAGAACAGAAGACACCCAAACTGAACAGCATTATCTGATTGGGATCTTTTAGGAAATAAAAGTGACAACAAGAGACCAGTAAGAAAAATCCGTATAACTGAATCAGGGAAACACAATCCAACCCAGAACATTTTTGGCAAGCCGTCATATTCCCAACTTGGAACGGGCATTTTATAAATTAAATGGTGGGTTAAACTAGGTTTAATGATGCATCCCGCTTATATGGCGACTAACTATAGCTTCTGTGTGCCCAGGTTGTGTTAAATGTCAAAGCCATAATATTGTCAGGGGGGCACTACACTATTTCAATACGCCAATTTTTGACAGACCTCGGAAATAGTACTATTGAAAATCCCGGGTTAGAAATAGTGCCTTTTAATTTGTAGTGACTCCAGCTAATTGATATATGTTATAATCAGCAAGATCATAGAATATTTCTAGGTGAATGGCGGAGAGCAAAGAACAATTAAAAAAACGTGATTAAGTTGCGTAACAAGCTAGAACGGATCAAATGAAATACGACCAAATACCGAAAATTCCCTTTTGCGACTATGTACAAAATTAACCGGAACGTTTCAATTCAATTTTATTTTCTTTTTTGACATACAACATATGGTTTAAATGTATTTATTTTATCGTGTTGGTGATCTGTTAACGGAACAACAAGTTCCCGCACCTGGAAAAATTTATTTCTATTTTATGTGAATTTTTGAAATCCCGGAATTGAACATACGAGTCAATGGGAGGCCGAATTAGTGTTGCGCCTCCTGTCAAAACCTAGAATTTTTCTCACATAAGTAAAATGTTTTTGTCGTTCGATGTACAAGCTTTGTCTCATACAGGTAAAATGTTTTTGTCGCTCGGTGCACAAATCACACTAAAGTGGCAAAAAAGAGGAACATTAAGGCAGAAGCAAAACTTAAACAAAACCGTCTTCAATAAAATTGGAAATAGGAATTGAATATTTATCAATCAAATCTGGATATCGTCCAATATATTTCTTCAGAAAAAACAATTAATCTGCATTTCTCGAAGCCCTGATTTAAAAGTTTACGAATTAAACATCTGTGTCGTTTCAAAAAATCCTGATAGTGACTACATGCTCTAGCGTAACGAATTAATTGAGAAATATATACTCCATACGATGGGGAAGACGGAATATTACTGTCGAGGTGTGGAAAGTTTACAATATCAAAATTGAAATCGAATCTTTTTTCAAAAATTCGTGTGTTGAGGTTGCCACTGTCGTCAAACTCCAAAAGTAAATCTAAAAACGAAACAGAATGGTCAGTGTCTGTAGTCTCCTTTAGTTCAAGTTCTGGGGGATATATTAATGGAATATAGTCGGCAAATTTACTATTATCAAGCGACAAGACATCATCAATATATCTGTATGAGTAATTAAAGGATCTAGCCTCTTTAATTTTAATTTGTTTGACTAAATTTTCCGAAAATTCTGTTTCGTAAGTGAACAAAAACAGGTCGGCCAAGATAGGAGCACAATTCGTTCCTTTTTTATTTTAAAGTGATGCATGGAAAGGATGATTTGTATAATGGAAGCAATTCTCAGTTTTATTGGTCCGTTACTTCATGCTTGCAGATAACTATATACCGAAGTTACTGTGGATTTGTTTTCTGCATATGCGCATTTTGACAGAAACTATGATATTTTACTAATATGAATAGTAAACAATTTCCCTGCCTGGAAGTGATTTCATTGTGAGTATGAAGCCTGGAAATATGTCAATATATTAACATGTTGTCCCTTTAGTTCAAGTTTATGTATACAATTAAAGCAACGTCTGATATACATTTTGGGACCTACCTTTATATTGGTATTCCCGTTTGTTGTTTTTAAAGTAACTATAAAAGAAATGAGTGTAATAATAAAATACAAAAAATACCGATGTTGCATAAAAACTGTAAATTTCGTTATGCTGTACACGTGTTTCAAGAAGTTACCTCTCATCAGCAGCATTGATATTAAATAAAATGGGAAGCCATATCCAAAAGTTGTCACAAAAGAAGTACTCATTACCAAATGAATCGAAATAGGAAGCCAAATCCAGTACATGTACCAAGGTCATCTACCGAGTGCCATACACGGAATGAAGCCACAGTATTTTTAAGTGGTTAGAATTTTGATAAAAACAGTAAACTTGTATAACACGCAAGGTAAAATTTTCATGTCAGACAAGTCTGACTATCAGGCTTGTGAATACATTCGGGGACCTCTGGTCCACCAGCAGTGGCATCGGCCAAATGGTTCAAGATACAAAAAATACCGATGTTGCATAAAAAACTGTAAATTTCGTTATGCTGTACACGTGTTTCAAGGAGTTACCTCTCATCAGCAGGATTAATATCTAATAAAATGGGAAGCCATAATCCAAAAGTTGTCACAAAAGAAGTACTCATTACCAAAAGAATCGAAATAGGAAGCAAAATCCAGTACCAACAAAAATTCATGAACAGAATTATTTAGAGCCTAAATCCAATGGGCAAAACGACAAAGCAGGTACAAAATTATCGGACATTTGTCAACCGCTATCGTTCTGATTTGGTAAAGGCTTTTAAAAAAAAACAAACATGGTGGGTTAAACCGGTTTTCAGGTCCCTAAACCTCCCTCTTCAATTGGGATAGTGCCTGGTAACAACTCAAGAGCAATTGCTATTTAAGGTCGTAGAAAGTGAAAAGAAAATGTTTATCCCAGTGTTAATAAAAAATCAACCGTGAATCACAGGTCGGACGGATTTTTTCCCCAAAAGGTACTGATATCTGTTTATGATTCTTATTGATTGTATGAGACGGATTTGTTTGAAGCCTTGATTAATTAGGCGGTCATGAAAATATTTTTTGTCTAATGCATAAGTCGGCATAATTGGTGCTATCATTCGCATAACGTGTCAACTGTGGAACATACAATCGGTTAGCAGTAGAAGTTGGAAAATTGCCGTCCATGTTAAGGAAACTGATAATTTTGAAATTCAAGTTGACTCTTTTTTGTCGTAAATTTTAGCACTTAGATGACAATTTTCGTACACTTTGAGGTGTAAATCCAAAATGGATGTATATTTAGCGATTTCTATTGTTTCCTTTATCCCAATTGTGGAAGATATATTGATGGGATCCATTTAACAAAATATTCGTTATTAATGGAAAGAACATCATCAATGTATCTATTAGTGAAATTGAAGGAGTAAGTATCTTTTATTTTATTAGCTTTTAAGAGTTCGTGAAGAAATTCAGTCTCGTAGGAGTATAAAAATAAGTCTGCGAACAGAGTAGCACAATTCGTGCCCATTGGTATACCAACTTTCTGTTGATAAATAACACCTCCAAATGTATTATCAGTAAGAAAATCAAGCAATTCAGGTACATGAATAAACAAATGATGTGTATATCAAATAATGAGCTTAAAAAATTTAATGCATCATTTCAGGTGGAGGACACTAATAGGAATAAAAACTCAACAACTGGTAATCAAAATACCTGTGACGATATCAAAAGAATAATCTTCGATTTTTCATCAGTCAATTTTATTGACTTAGTCGGCATACAGGCATTACGAAGGGTATGTATTAAGTTCTTAGTCGGTATACAGGTATTACGAGGGGCATGTATTGAGTACTTAGTCGATATACATGCATAACCCCGCATCCAAGAAGGAGTCATGGATGTGGCTTTGCTCGACATTTAGCGATGAATTCCGCTAAAACCGGTGGTAGTGGCCATCTTGAATTTACTATGATGCATGATTATAGCTCATTGTTGAAGGTCTCATGGTGACTTCCAGATTGAAAACAACAATTAAGGCTGTTCCATTGCTTGGGTTGATCAAGGAAGGGTATCCGTAGAGTACTTAGTCAGTAATGCAGGCAATACAAAGGATATGTGCTGAGTACCTAGTGGGTATACAGGCATAACGAAGCGTATGTGTTGAATACTAGTCGGTATACAAGCAATACGAAGGTTATGTGTTGAGTACTTAGTCGTTATACAGACTTTACGAACGGTATGGGCCAATAGTAATTTTGTGCCATTAGGAAAAGCATCTGGTCGTGGCAATTAAAGCACAGAAAAAAAGTGTTCAGAGTATTTCGAATCTTCTCATCACAACGAAACAACGGCAGTAGCATACCAAAGACAAAACAATGCACGGAAATAAAAAGATGACACCAAAAACTAAGGCACTCATAGTGCGAACTCCCATGAAAACCGGCAGTGACATCAGGTGCTCCGGAAAGGTAACAATGTCCTGCTCCGCTAGCGGCACCCGTCACACTATCAGTGAGCTAATCCAGGGTTGAATAAAAACCGGTTATGTCAAATCCGTGAAGACGTGAAATTTAGCTGAAAATGTCCGTTTTCATTTGGGACACAGACACGTCATATCTGTCAATGATATCATGGAGGCGGCAATAAAATTTCTGAAGGGATAAAAGCAACAAAGGCTGAACAAATCCCTGACTAAGCAACTTTTTGGACAATGTTTTTGCTCTATTCAAAAAATCACTGTATAAACTGCATGCACGACAGTAACGAATCAACTGTGAAATGTACACTCCATAGGCTGGGGAGGTAGGTATATTGCATCGAGATAGATGCAAAAATAATTCACATTTTCTTCCAGCCAGACGCCAATACTGCAAAAGGGTAAGAAGGAAAAAAATGTTCACTTTAAATCTTAACTTCTGTCATTTGCAACCCTTTGTAGAGACGTAATGTTAATGATCTCGGTATTATGGTATTGGTTTTTATTCTTTTTTGATGACAGCAAAATGAGTGGATTACAAGGCTGAGCGTTGTCTATCCCACGAAAGTAATCTATATCAGATTTCACACATGTTTCCATTTATGGATTTCCCAATGTTTTGATTTGATCTGAACTGAAGAGACATGATTGATCAAAATGCGCATATGCTTCGGTGCTGGTCCGAAAACCGATATTTTTTTGGGAAACTTACAGTACTTAAATTTTAGAAAATTATGTTTAAAACGAAGGAGTATCTCCCTCATGCATAGCTCTTTCCTTACCTGATTTATGGCTTCCCTATTTTAATTCTATTGGTAATTTGTTCTCTATCAGATTTAACACATGTTTCGTTTTATGAATTTTTCAAATGTTTTGACTTGATCTGCATTGATACAAGTAGTCATAATTTGTCGAAATGCGCATATATTAACAGTAACTCCGGTATTTTGTTATCTATATTATTTTTAAGGTGTACAGTGAATATGCTAGTATTAACATTGAAGTCATTTTGGCCGCCCCTAACAGTAAGTATCATAATAACAGTAGGAAAGTATTATGCAATAAATGTAATTAAATTCGAATAGGTATTACCCAAAGGTAAAAATGTCATTAGCTAAAATCTAAGAATGCTAGTAAGATAGGAATAACAGATCACGTTGATAATGGTAAAGTGTTTACAAAAAGTGGAGTTCCGATGATTTTTTTTCTGCATGGAAAAAGCCGAAGTAGGTTGGGTGCAGGGATGGGGGCGATTACTTTTTATGTAATTNTTTGCTTTGAAAATGTAATCAATTACATTACAATTACAGCATTTTTTATTTGTAATTGATTACAATACATTACTTTCCTCTGTTGTAATCATGATTACAAGTGATTACTCATGAATACATATGCCTGTGAAAGATACCAGTGCCTATTGAAACAGAGATCATTGCTTAAACATACATTTATACATAGAAATGTCAATTGCTGTAGCATTTTTTGTTCAACTTTTTATAAGTAGATCAAAATTGTTCAGTAACAAATCCTTCAGGCTAAGCATTTTATATTTTGAGTTTGATTCTTAAACTAATGCCAGATA
Organism: Modiolus philippinarum; assembly: GCA_002080025.1. Taxonomy (NCBI): domain Eukaryota; kingdom Metazoa; phylum Mollusca; class Bivalvia; order Mytilida; family Modiolidae; genus Modiolus; species Modiolus philippinarum. Next base: position 36,842 of record MJUU01050865.1, on the reverse strand, counting down.
CTTGTGTTGAAAATAGTGGAGAGGTTTCAGTTATTACAATAATGCAGCAGTGGTCATATGTTAATTTTGATATATTATGTTTTTTTCATGGGTGATACAACAGTATTTTCATAAAAGCTGTGTCAATACCAACTTGATGTTTCACTATTTACAAATAAAGACTTGATTAAGAAATTGTTTTGAAATTATTGTTAGAATATGACAATTGTATATCCAGTATTTTCACTAATTAGTATTGACAATTTACAATTTATTTTTGTTTATTTAGTTGACATCTACATGTTTTTATTACAATTATTAGCTTGTCATTTTTATGACCCAGAGATATATATATGATTGTCTTTAATTTAATCTATTGGAAGGGATAACAATTATTGAAGGAATACAAGTGAATGTTATTTCTCTAAAAGTTAACAAATTTAATTTTTTAAAGTAAATATTGTAATTATGTGCATCTCAGACCTTTACCGGTTTTTTCCCTTTCAAATTTAAAATATTAAAAATTTCATGCAGGATGGAACTAATTTCAACTGGAAAAGGTTGAGTTCTGATTGATTGTCATATGTTCTTATTGATATTTGTATATTTTAAATAAGGTAAGAACTTATTCAGTAACATAATTATTGTAATTTTATTAAGAATAAATTTCTTTCATTTCACATGATAGTATGTATAATATGTATGACATAGAATATATATCTTGTATATTTGATATATGTTACTATCACTGACTGAGTAATCATAAAGTAATCAAAATGTAATCATGATCACTCATATTTTTAAGCTGTAATTGATTACATTACAATTACAAGTAATCTAAAAAGAGCTTGGTTGGGTGTGTGAGCTTTAATCATTATGGGAACCGATTTAACCGTTTCAGCATAATGTGGCTAAGAATGTTACAGAGATTAACGTAGATAAGCATGGAGAATGGCCGGAGTAGCTCAAGATATAAGTAATAGTCAAGATGCGAGCATGGTTATAAGTAACGATTTTAGACAATAAAAATGGTAGCTCCAGTGTGTATTTTTACTATATGCATGATATGAAGATGCTTCTCGGTACAATTAAACTCATTGCAGTATAAAGAATGGCTTAAGTAGCTCATGTGAGCAATATTTTCACCACGTACTGGTTGCAACATAATTAATACTGAGTAAACAGAATAATTGTGTTTACATCTGCGTCTACCATTGAAGAAAAAAAAACACTATTATTTCCAAGTCCATCTGCCAACGCCGAGTTGTGTTTACGACCTTTCAATGGAAATTGCTGTTGAGTTGCTACCGGACACTACCGCAATGGAAGGGATGTTTGGCATGCCATAAAACCGGTTTAACCAACCATTTCTTTTGAAATGCCTGTACCAAGTCAGGACCATTGCGGTCGACAATTTAGCCGGTGGTTACCACCTGATTTGTCTTTTTGTCTCATGGACTTAAGCTCTTGGCCACTCTGTTTGGTATTTTTGTTATTACCCCGATCTACTTGTTTGTCCATTTCTTAGAATCTATTCATGATAAAACAAAAAAAAGCCAGTAGATATATCATAGAAAGTAATGGAGTGACCTTATTTTATCAGTAGAATCTTCCCGCCAACACATAGCAAAAGGAAAAACAAAACCCATAATAGTCAAGTTTATTTGTTTCTTGAAGTAGTAACTGAATATGTGATTTTTAAATCTGTTTAAATCCTATATTAGTGTACACCATATCAATACTAACCCAACATATCTTTTGAAATGCCTGTACAAAGTTAGAACCATTGTGGTTGACAATTTTTCCTTTTGTTTTCCACCTTCTTTGTATTTTTTCCTCTTGAACTTTGGCTATTACTTCCAGTAGGAATTGGAGAATTTATATAAAGATTTCAACAAATGCGCTTAATCTACTTGAGTGGTCGGCTTTATATGTACCTATGGTGATACTGGTCTGATAATGTTATTTCTTAAAAACTAGTGTATTATAAGTGTTAGATTGTCTATTTTGTTAATGTTTTTATTTGCAGAAACTGTCTTATCGTTAATGAAATCATCCACATTTTATGATGAGTATAAATACACCATATACATAGATGTGGAAAATGCTATAACTTCTGCTAATAAACAGCCTGCGGAGACATATATTAGCTGTAGTAATCTGGTGTTTCCTGGATAACAATTTGACTTTTTTGTGCTGATCATTGTTGTAAACATTTTAGTCAATTAGGTAGTGTGTAAAGTGAAAAGAGGAAAAACACAAAATATTGATTATGCAATGCAGAATTTATTGTGATAATCAAAGTAATTAGCTAAATATCAAAATATTAATTGGAAAATAATGGAAGGAATTGAAATCATGACCTCGCCTATAAATTAAATCAAATAACTGTATTTCGAGGACGAAACATGATTATATGCTACTAAAACTGAAATAAATATAAGTTGAAATAATGTTTTGCTTGCGTTAAATATGTCTGGACTAGAATAATTTTGTGTAAAAAAACAAGTTGTATATTTTGGATTGTCTGCAAACATTGAATATAGATGACTTAATCTGTACGGTTATTAAAGACTTCGAGTAAATAGAAATTTGACGAAAATATAATAAGTGCATGGCAGAAAAGACTAACTTGATTACTCTTTATGACAGCATGTCATTACTCGTGCTGTTAACAGAGCAGGACATGCTTACCCTTCCGGACCACCTGATGTCGCTCTATTTATTTATCAAATGCCCGTTCTAAGTCGGGAATATGACGGCTTGCCAAAAATGTTCTGTGTTGGGTTGTGTTTCCCTGATTCTGTCGTATATGATACGGATTTTCCTTACTGGTCTCTCCCTTTGATTGATTCAGACTTTTGTTGTCACTTTTATTTTATAGGAGCTCACACTGTCAGTGCTTTAGTTATTTTGTGTTGTCTTGTTTTTTAGTTTTGTGTTCGTTAATAATGTTCGTGGTATCGATCTGTTCTTGTCCATGTCTGAATACTAAATTGATTACAAAAGCTTTTCAAAATTTAACCTTTTTACTGTTACAAAATTAATATGTACCAGGGCTATTAATTGGTTTTGTCTCAGGGTTAGCAAATGGTAATATCCAATTGGCTACCAAACATATCTTTCAAAAACATATATGCCTCACTGATAGTGTGACGGTTGCTGTTAACATAGCAGGACATGCTTTCCTTTCCATGAGCACCTGGCGTCACTCTTACAGCAATATACCTGCTTCCCCAATTAATTCGTTACTGTAGAGCGTGCAGTACATACAGTGACTTTGTGGAAAGAGCAAAAGCACTGTCACAAAAACTGCTGAGTCAGGGATATGTTCAGCCGTTGTTACTTTCGTCCCTTCAGAAATTCTATGGCCGTATGAAATGTCAGTGTCACAAATGAAAACTGACATTTTCAGCTAGATTCGCGTCTTGCCGGATTTGACATAACCGGTTTTGACTTCACCATGGATTGACCCACTGACAGTGTGACGGGTGTTGTGCACAAAGCAGGACATGCTTACCCTTCCGGAGCACCTAATGTCACTCTTGTTTATTGAGAGTTCACACTGTTAGTGCTTTAGTTTTTTGTGTTGTATATGTACTGTTCGTCTGTTTTGTGGGCATGTGGTGTCTTTGGTCTTCCGTCTTTTGGTGTTCTTGCTTTTGCCTTGTATCTGGACTTTGATATGTGTAATCTTGTGCTTTGTTCCTTCGGTATTCTACTGCCGTTGTTTTAGTTACATGGGAGTTCACACTGTGAGTGGCTTGGTTTTGAATGATGTTTTTATTTTTTATGTCTGTGCTTTGTAGCTGTCTGGCGTAGTTGTTTTCTGTGTTTTCGTTTTTGCCATGTCTTTGGACTTCGATTTTTGTAAATACTACTCCTTTGTTCTTTCGGTATTCTACTGCCGTTGTTTTGGTCTCCAAAATGAAAAATTTTGGTCTGAGGTCATCTTTGTTGCTTTTTGTATTTTACATCAAACCAACCCATCGGTTTAATAGGCACCTTAACTAGTACCTAATAAATAAATGAAAAAAAATCAAATTATAGCTTTTTTCGATATTCTTCGTGTCCAATGGCAGAGTCATGGCAAGATTTCCTACAAAATATCAATATACATAGGTCTACATATATTGAAGCAAACAAAAGGTCTGTTTATGGATGTTACGATAACTTATGCCTATCTCTGCAGTGATTATAAAATTACTTTTAAAGACATAAAGCCGGTCTACTGGTTACTACTAATTAGATATATTTACATTTAATCTGAACAAAATTACACAAACTGCATATTAAGCAGCAAATTTTGTTATGTTGTAAACGTCTTTAAAAGAGTAACCTCTCGTCATGAGCATTTGAATCAAATAATATGTAACGCCATAATCCAAAAATAGTGAAAAAGAATAAACAATGGAAGAGTATAGAGTAAATGCACACGAGACAAAGTCTCTACAAATACATGGGAAAACCAAGCAATGGAAAAACGTTTTTTTGTGTGTTCTTCATCTTGAAGTCATCATGAAGTACCCATTAATCGAAACAGGAGGTCAAACCCAGTACAAAATCACATTTATATAAGTTTTAGTTTTCTGTCTTCAGTTTAGGTTCTTCAGTCAAAAGTGTGTTCTTTCTCTATAGTTCTTGGTATACAGGCACTTTCCTTTCAATCCTGTTCAGTTTTGGTTTTCTGTCTTCAAATACTGACATAATCTTCTTCAGTTCTATCCGGTCAAAAGGTATAGGTGTTACATCTGACGTTGGAAGCAAAGTTCATTCTCAGGAAAGAAATACTCTCTCAATCAAATCGTTGACTGAGGCGTTTTGATGATGTAGTAGATATCTTGTCATAATGATACGTCCAGGTTTTCTACTTTTCAGTCCTCCAATGTCCCACAAATGATCCCCACTGGGACAAGGATGAGAGGACACCCGCTTTGGTAGGAACTAATGTCGGTTTTCCACTTTCTTTGATGTTACATTTCATTTTTAGCTCACCTGACCCAAAGGGTCAGGGTGAGCTATTGCCATCACTTGGCGTCCGTCGTCCGTCGTCTGTCCGTTAACATTTCACATTTTCATCTACTCCTCTGAAACCACTGAAGAGAATTCAACCAAACTTTACAAGAATGGTGTATGGAAGGTCTTTTACAATGATTGCTCATTTTGTTCCGATCCGATAAAATACATGGCCGACAGCGCGGAACTTAGGTTTAACATTGGACTTATGGGAAAATACACATTTTCATCTTTTCCTCTGAAACCACTGAAGCAAATTCAACCAAACTTTACAGGAATGATGTAGTAAAGGTCCTCAATGAAGATTGCTCATTTTGTTTGGATCCGATAAAAAATGCCGCCAGCGTGGAACATAGTTTAAAATTGGACCCTATGGGAAAATCACATTTTCATTTTCTCCTCTGAAAACACTGAAGCAAATTCAACCAAACTTTACAGGAATGATGTATGGGAGGTCCTCAACGGAGACTGCTCTTTTCTTTTGGATCCATAAAAAACATGGCCGCCAGCACGGAACATAGTTTAACATTGGACCCTATGGGAAATTCTTCATTTTCATGATCTACTCTGAAACCATAAAAGCAAATTTAAGTTAACTGTATTGGAGTTATGAATGGAATTATATTAATAAAGAATACTTATTTCAATTGAATCTAACAAAAACATGGATGTGAGTAGAGAACATATCTTAACATTAGACCCTATAGGAAAAACATATTTGGTCGTCAGCATAGGCACGCTTTGTTAGGTGAGCGATACAGGCTCAGTATCTGAGCCTCTAGTTTTTCAACCCCGCATATCTTCCTCCTCCTACTTGCATCCTCCTAGATGATGTGATTTAGTTTGGCTTTCGTCATGGCTTCTGGATATCAGTCTATATCTTGCTTGCTATGACCAACGCGAGTCTTCCTCTGCACTGTTTTTATCATGTTTATAGTACCCTGCGTTATCTCGATGGCTCTGGTATGTTGTTACATTATGAAAGAAGGGATTTGAGTTTTACTACATTCTGGTTGGTCAATATAAGGTACAGCTTCAAATCTTCTATCAAGTGATAGTTTATAGCCCAAATATCAAACGTGTTTATGCATAAACATTCTTTGTTGATGACTGTCATTGTCGATTAATCTTCCTAGAGAGATTTCATTGGTTAGATTTACTGCAATGCAATTAGTCAGTGTATTGTACATTTTCAATCCTCAATGCTGTTTGATTCCATTCACACTTCTTGCCCTACCATACCATTGAATTTATTATATGAATGAATTTTGTAAAAGTACAAAATATAATAGGCTTTATTTTCAAGGGAAAGTAAGAGTACAGGAAAAACAAAAACTTTAAAAAGTACATCTTCAATCAACTTTGACATTCCTTTACTAAAATACCTTATATCCTTAACGCTTATCCTTTGTAGTTCTATCTGAAATGCGATCGGATGACTCTAAACTATTTTTGATATCATTCATAAGTTGCACATAACTATACAACAGTAAAGCTTGAGTTGCTCAAAAGTTACTCAAAACTGTTTTTTCATGTGTTCATTTTACTATTCCTTGGTGCTTCTGATGATAAAGTATAGCTACTAAGTGGTGAGTGGTTGGTGGATGGAAAGCTATTTTTTACTAATGTTTGCGTGGTGACTGAAGCTTATGTTATATCAATAGAGTCAAATAAAATAGAAATATAAAAAATCATACGATACTGGCAAAGACTACCGAACCTTCGGACCATCGAACTGTCCGACCATCGAACCAACGGACTATGGAGGTGTCGGACTAAAGAACCGTCCGACCATCGAATGGATCCTATGTAATATATAAATTGGGCTCTATCTGAAACCTACTCTTGCAATGCAATGAAATCAAAAACTTCACAACAGAATTCTATGGCCAGTCATGCAGGTTTGTTCTACTAGTATTAAACAAATAATGAATGAATGACTGATTGGATGATTGACATTATGTTCATTTGATTATACATACATATTCAATGTGATTTATTTAATCTTGATAATGTAATACATATCAGTGGTTTCCTTTTCAGATGTAATTTTAAATATAATCTAGCATGATTGGTTTCTAGTTTAAAGTATATATTTTGCAAATATTCCTGTGAAATAATTCTAGCATTTTAGTTTTATGCATAACTTATTCATTATTAGCTTCCGTAACCCTGATATGCGGATTGTATAAATCCTTTATAAGTTCAATGCTGTATTCCAAGACAGACATCAATTTGTAAGTGATAAACCTAACAATCCCTGATCCCTTTTATTTAATACACTATGTGCTTGATTCGTAAGCTGTTTAGTGAAAAAGGTTAACATAACTATAAGAATTATATAGATTCTCTTTCGGGAGAGTTGGTTTAAAATATTCGAAATTAAGTTTGGCCTTAGTACCGGATTTGACATGTTCAAAACGGCGGGTGTCTTAAGAAGCAGGAGATGCTTACTCTACCGGTGCACCTGATTGACGGATTGACGGTTCGGTTCTCACTTATATTAAAACCTACTTGAATGGGATTTTTTTTGCCAATGAAATAAGTCTAAAACTCGAAAAATGCTAAAATTTTGGAAAGCTTCTCTCTGAAAATTAATCAACACAATTTAATGACCTTTTTGTTAAAAAACAAAAAACCGAGGTTACTGTGATAAAAATGTTGCCTTCCCATTTAACGAACTGTTGTGAAAAGAAGAAATTAATTTCTTTCTATATGTATAACAAGGATAGGTTGGACTTCTATGTAACGTCCATAGGTAATGTTCCAGGTTGCACTTCCATGTAACGTCCATAGGTAATGTTCCAGCTATGTCAATAAAAAGTTTAATACGTAAATCTATCAGTTTCTACAACTTTTGGAAAATAATAAAAAACTTCAACAGAACAAACACAGAATCCTGTGATACAAGATTGGATCTTGATAGTCTTGCTAATCATTTTCGAACACAGGGAGAGCCTGTAAATATAGATAACAATTTTGTAAACCACATCTATAGTGAAATGAATGTTAAAAAACAAAAACTTGATAAACAAAAATCTGATGATCCGATTAGTATATCTGAAATAAAAAAAGTGATAAAAATCCTAAAAAATGGAAAAAGTACAGGACCAGATCTCATTTGTTATGAAGTTATTAAGCATAGTAGTAACATTATGCTGTGACCACTATCAAATTTTTTTTAATTTGATCTTAGACTCTTCCATTTATCCTGATAAATGGAATGAAGTGTTTATTGTACCAATATTAAAGCAAGGTGATTCTTTGAACCCAAACAATTATAGGGGAATATCTTTGATGAATTGTCTCAGTAAAGTATTTCATTCTGTAATAAACAATAGACTAATAGAATTGTTTGAAAATACAATAAATCCATCACAATTTGGATTTAGAAAAAATGCGAGAACATCAGATAGTATCTTTATATTAAAGACAATAATAAATAAATATGTTAATGTTAATAAGAAAAAACTATTTGGATGCTTTGTTGATCTAAGGAAAGCCTTTGATTCAGTATGGAGATTAGGTCTTCTATATAAAATAATAAAAAATGAAGAAATTGGATGTAAATTGTTTGGTATTATTGAAAATATATATAAGGATAATAAAGCCTCAGTCAAATATAGAGAATGTATATCAAAATCTGTATCAATAGAAAGGGGACTGAAACAGGGCGATAGTCTTAGCTCAAATTTATTTAATATATATATAAATGATCTACCGGAAACTTTTGACAAGAGCTGTGAACCTGTCACATTGGACAGCATGTCTATAAGCTGTCTAATGTTTGCAGACGATCTACTGTTATTGTCAGAAAGTGCTGAGGGATTACAAACATCATTAGATAAATTAGCTGATTACTGTAAAATGTGGCAATTGTCAATCAATATTAATAAAACAAAAGTTATTGTTTTTCAGCAGAAAAATATCTTATACAAACATACAGATTTCACTATAGATGGTCATAAACTAGAAAAAGTTACTAAATTTAAGTACTTAGGTAATATTATTGAAGCTTCTGGAAAGTTTCACTCATCTCATATTGAACTTACCAAAAAAGGAAATAAAGTCATGTTTAGTATGTTTAAAACTTTAAATAATATTGGAAATGTGCCAATACACTTGTATAAAAAACTTTTTGAATCCCTAATTAAACCAATTTTAATGTACAATTCAGAGATTTGGTATATGGATTTTTTAGAAAAAGTTATAAATTCTCAAGAGAGAGCTAAAAAATCCAATTCAAGTTTTGATGCCATAGCATCTAATGACAACAGTAATATTGAAAAAGTAAACCTAAAATTTTGTAAATCAATTTTAGGTTTAAGTAAAAAATCTGTAAATATATCCGCGCGAGCTGAACTTGGTCAGTATCCAATGGATATGTATATAAAATTACAAACATTAAAGTATATGGCAAGAATTTCTTCTACTGATGTTAATCCTTTATTATATGATGCATATAAGCTCTCAAAACAACTACATGAAATGGGGTCATATTCATGGTTTACTTTTGCCAAATATATTGGCAGTCAAATTGATATTGATGTCACATATATAGAAAATATACAGAATGACCTAAATATACAAAGTATGTGAAAGAACTACTTGAAGAAGACTATAAGACATTATTTTTTTAAAAATTAAATTCTCTCACAGAAAGTAATAAATTGTTTCTTTATAGTAAATTTAAGAAAAAATATGAAATTGAACCATATTTGGAAAATATAAAAAAAATTGAAAATATCTAACAAAATTAAGAGTTAGCGATCATATTTTAGAAATTGAAAGGGGAAGGTACAAAAATATTAAACGAGAAAACAGAAAATGCAAGAACTGCAATTCCAACACCATTGATGATGAAGAACATTTCTTATTTTCATGAAATAATAACACAAAACTGAGAGAAAACTATCTACAGGAAATAAAACGTTTAATACCAAATATTGAAAGTAAACCAGATAAACTATATGTATGTTTAAATTGTCCACAAATCGTGCAGTATGCTGCTTCATTCGTTACAAGGTCTTTTGCGCTGAGGAGAGTGGACTCAACAACTGCATAATTTTTCATTTTGTAATCTTTTTGTTTTATTATGGTTTTGTTATTATTCATGTATGCCTTCAACCCTAATGTATATGGGTATAAATGTGCATTAAATAAATAAATAAATATAACAGATATGTATTTAACTTTTAATGCCAATAATAAAATTTGCATCTTCCCTTGTCTGACGCTTCCTGATGTTTATATACACTTCAGATATTTAAGTGTTTCAGTGATTAATGGGTACAAAATAAACAGTATTTAAGTTTAATGTGATGACAGGTGCAACTTACGGAAGGGCGTTAAGATTTTAATGTTCCGGATTTTCAAAAGTAATGTTATGCATGCTCAGACAATCCCAGTGGTCGTTTTTCGTTGACGAAACCATCATGTCAATAAAGTAGGCAAAAAGTTGTATTGATTAAAAAACTTTTTTTATATATTTACTGCATAATGCTGTTCTGTGTTTCAATGTTAACTAGAAAATCTAAGGTTCAGGAACCATCATACCATCATGGGAAAACAAGGCCGGACAAAGAAAAACAAATAACGGCCTTTAGATAAGAAATAGAGAGGCCTCACACCCTTTATCAAAATATGTTTCTATTATTATTAATTTCCCTCATTATTGTAAACATACTTCATACTGTTATAGATTTGGTGCTCCAATGATGGAAGCTCCATTACTGTAAAGAAAACTGGTCTTAATGTTCGAATTTTACAGGGAATTTCACCGCGTCCAACGGAACATTTGGGGTGTCAGTTTCGAAGCGAAGGATTGACCAACCATGCGAGTTCATCATTCCATTTAAAACAATAAAGACAGACAGTCTTGTCAAAATTATTACTGCACGGAATGAATGTATTATTATAGTTTAAAAACATGTTAAGAAATTAAAAATGTACGCTGAAGATACTGCAAACACTCCAGCTCAACTATAAAATCGGGGTCGGAAACTGACAATATCACTTACTTTCCATCTGTATTTTGCAACCAAAAGATTGTCGGTAAAAATGGTTGATTGAAAACTTTTGTAAATACAAGTAAAACTGATTTGTATAAGTTTTATAAGCGAATTAACAACAAACAAAGTGTAATTTGCAAAAATTCAGATGTGAAGTATAGGGTGTTAACTTCATGTTCCTCATGGGGCGAGGGTTCTCGTTTGAAAGATAGTTTGTTTAAAATCCAATTTCATATTTTGCATATTTTTCATATTTTATGCAACTTCGGTATTTTTGTATTATGCGGCTACAACGATATAAATATTTGTTCTCAACTAAAGATGTATATAGAAGATAACAGAAAATACCTACAATGGTCGAAACTACAATCGCAGTCCAGAATCCACACGAATGACAAAGGACAAGCCTAAACAACAGTAGGAACTCGGGATAGGTGCATAAGGTACTTTTTTCCAAACAATATCTGAAATATTTTTTTTTCTCCAACAAATAACCTTCGACTAGTTGGTTGTAAGCTTTAGTTAAAGTATTGAATGATATGAGGTTATCTGAAACATGAGATGCGGTAGACATAAGCGGTATGTGGACGGTAGATGTCGAGCGGTATATGATGTATTTGAACAATCAAATTTTTTTTAGAAACGAGTTCAGACTGTCTCTTTGAGACAAATGTGGCAGAGTAATATTATTAGTTAATTAGCAATAATTAAGATAATATATTTTAGTTAATTAGTTAGTTTTATTTAGTAGTTAGTATATTTAGTAATTTAATATTTCATTTCAACTCCTCTATTTCTAATTCTTCAGTTTCTTTTCCTTCTATACTCATGTAGACCTCTTGTTTATGATGTCACTTTGGAGGGAAAATACTTTTCTCTGATTGGTCAATCTTAAGGTCATAGGTTCTAATTGGATATTCTTTTGTGATTGATATAGAGTTGACATATACATGTAGAAATATTGATTTTCTACTGAGTCTTCATATTTCTGGTCTCATCATATTATTTATATTATACATTATTCTGGATATTACTATTTCATATCTCAGGTCAGTTGAACTCCTTATATTAACATTATTAACAGTTTTGTGATTTTAACACTTGTATGAAAGAGTAGAGTACATGAGTGATATATGGAGTACATATATGTGTATGAATGGGTAAAATATTAAACACAGTACAGATACACTTGATATATTAGTCTGGATAGTATACATACATTTAATAACTTTAAAACCATATTTTCTATATATTTATTGGCAAACATTCAACAAATAGAAAGTATATACAAAGTCAAGTCCAGAGCTATGAAACTATGTATTTTTAGTCAATGTTGGTATTTTACATTTTGAATAGATAGTCCTCTATTTCATAGACTTATGAGGGTTAATATTTATATTTTGTACAGGATGTCTATGATGTGATCTTGATGTAGACAACTAGTGTTTATAGTTAGCTATTTGACAGTACAACTTGCTTTTGAGGTCCAGTGATGTTATTAGACGCAATGAGTACCTTTATATGATATATATGGTAAGCTTTGTATTTGTGTTTATGTGTCATTTTCATTTTAGTTTATGTGATGTCTATTTTTATTTACGTAATCTTGTTTGTATGTGTATTTGTTATTATTGTATTTTTCCCGAGACTACATTGATATCATGAGACTCAATGTATGTATACGAGATGTGCATAAAACACAATTAATTCTAGTACATGCAATTTTGTATTTGCTGGAGTAAATGTCAATTTAGAGTTATCTCCTATTGGCCGTATTTGTCAATGTTCTGTCTTGTGTTGTATTGTCATGTTATTTATGTTTTGTTATTATATGTTGTAGGGTTATATTTCCTCATTGTAATAATAAAAGAATACAGAACCCTAGAGGAGTTTATTGCATTATCAGCCTTAAACAACACCCCCTACACAAATATAGAACCAAAGATTACGAACGGCATTATTATTAAGGAGGCTCACTCTTGATAGGGTTTATATCAGGGATTTCTTTAAACCTATTTTAATTGATAAAGCATTGTAGACTAAATGAAATGGTAAAAAGAAATATATAGGTCTGTGTGCTTTTTACGGAGATGAAAGACATGTTAAACCAATTTTTCCCCGCGGCGGCGATCTTGGATGAGATGTGAACCTGTCAGGCAGATGTGGAAATTGTACTACTTAATAAGAAGATAAACACTTTTGCTATTCAATCTTGACCTCTTTCTCAAAGCATTTTTGAAAAATAAGACAAAATGTGACAAAATTTTGAAAATTTGACCAATAAAGGCAATTACTCCTATATGGATATTCAGATTTTCATCAAAATTTTCAGGTTGGTAGATCTTGACATGCTGAACATTTTTGCAATTTAAAGTTGACTTCTATCCACTATAGTTTTTCTAATAAAAATTGTTTTAGTTATATATCCATAATATCATCAACAGTTCACGCCACGATATAGCTGAAATATTGCTGAAGTTGGCGTTAAACAACAATCAATCAATCAATCAATGAATAAGAAAATAACAAAGTTAAAATTTTGAAAATTTTACGGAAAAAGGGCAGTAACTCCAAGATGAGTTTTCAGATTTTCCTCAAAATTGCATGGAAGGTAGATCTTGCCATGCTGATTATTTAATTTACAATATGTCAGGTTTTTGATATCTGTAACAGTTTTCGAGTTATTTGCATAAAACAGTTATTTACCCCTATGTTCTATTTTTAGTATCATCTGCATATCTTGTTCGGTCTACGGACTAATCGAACACAAATTTGAAACTGCATACCCTGGTAATGATTCACTCCAAGTTTGGTTACAATTGGCCCAGCACTTTCAGAGGAGAAGATTTTTTGAAAATGTTACCCGACAGACGGACGACAGACGACGGACGACGGACGCAAAGTGATGGCACTAGCTCACATGGAGAAAACTTCAAAAGTTAGTAGAGCCTGTGTCTCATCATTTCGACTCTTCGTTCTGAGCAAATAAAATAATAATAAACAAACTACCATTATTATTTTAGTGTCGACAAAATCTTGTACCACCCAATGTCAACTGGCACCACTGCAAAATAACATTAATTTTTGTGTCGAAGAAAACTTGCACGGATACCAATTCACAATACCATACAAACCTCATACCAATACAGTAAAAGAATTTTTACTTAGTAATTCTTAAATTGTATTTACTAGCTTTATTGTAATAAAAACAGTGAACATTAGGAACCTACAAAGAGGAGTCCTTGAATGTGTTCAGGAACAACAGATTGATACGGAATTGTTAATTGAACATTTGACTTCAAGATTGCCAGTAAGCTAAGGGGTCTGCCGATTTTGTAAACATATATTAAAAAAAACCAAATAATTGGCCTATAAAATGGAACGTACATAATTTCGACTGTTTTCAATTGTATCATTACGGCTGGTCATTGAGGGATACAAATGCTATTTGAATGATAGAGGTGTTGGGAGCAACACTCCTTCTTTACTTATGTACTATTATATTCTGATACTTTTACGGGTAAATCAAACGTACATGATATGAAGAAACCAATGTAAAAAGACAAAAACAGTAGGTTGTTATGTTACTTCATATGGCATTAATATATAGATTGTACGATTTTGTATTGATTGATTAACGGTTGAACATATTTGAATATTTCGTGTTTTGAATTGAACAAAGAGAAAGGTATTTTCTTTTTCAAAAATAGGATATTTTTCATTTGATATTGTTGAAAAAAAAACCCCTATAGTAAGTAAAACATGACTGACGGATACTTCTAGATTACCCAGTTTTGTTCGTTATTTAACTGTCTGAGACTGGGAAGTCTAAAAGCATCAATCAGTCGCACGATTAAGGGGAGTATACACTGGCTTCATAATGCAAAATAGTATATTGATGCGTTTCACATATTATTAGGAAAAAGAAGGAAAACGGGGAATGTGTCAAAGAGACAACGACCCAAAGGGGAGTAATAACAACTGAAAGCCTCCATAAGATCTTCAATGAACGGTGAGCAAACGGCAGGTCGGAATTGGCCCCTAAATAAAGAGTAATCAAGTTCAGCGAAATAAACATCATCCTAGACTCCTATAGATATAAAGTAAATTAACTAGAAAAAAGACAAGACACACAAAGGCTTAATAAATTTCCTGACTTAAGACAGGCGCAAACCTGCTGCGGCGGGGTTGATCGAGTTTTATTGGGCCCAAACCTTTCCCCTATAGCCAATGTGATAAATCAAAAAACAGTCGTAACAACAGTAAAATTCAGTTGACAACAGGACTGAGTCAATTGTGAAAAATGAAACTGAAAGAACTAAATATACGGACATAAACATGAAATCACAAGAGACTACTAGCAGTTAACTGACATGCCAGCTCCAGACCCATTATCAATTGACAAATTAAGTTATGTACCATCAGTATACAGCTTTCACCAAGATCCCTTCCTGTGAGGAGTTTAGCATAATGATTTCATGTATATACCGGAATACATAACCCGTGTTCATGCAATACTGATTTTAGAAATTTAGAAAGTGTTTAGTTAAAATGCAAAGATCCTATCAAAAAATCAATGCAAAGACCCTATCAAAAAATCAATGTTAATACCAAAGAAGGCCATACTACGGAAGCGTATGGTGGAATCACGTTGTCTTATAAGAACACCTTATAACACACTAATTTTCTGAAATAAAATAACCTTATCTCCTTATAAGGTGATAAATCGTGTTAAATAAAACACCTTGTCTTCTTATTTAAATAAAACACCTTGCCTTCTTATTTAAATAAAACACCTTGTCTTCTTATAAGGCAACAAATCGTGTTATTTTTGACAAGTTTTTGCTTTATAAAGACATTTCTCAAATTAATACAAAACGTTTTAATTTAAATTAAAATAAAATGGTATTAACTTACTGCATGAAAACAAATAGAAGAGTTTAGGATGTATTAAGTAAGAACATGTTGTGATATACAAGGCAACAACATTTTTTTATTTAAAGTCTAGTCTTGCTTTGTAAAACAATAAGCGTTCCTAGTTAACCCGTTTTATTTAGGTGATAACACAAAAAATTACGAATATTTTGTCTAAGAAGACAATTAAATGTCTTATTCAAAACAAATTGTAGCCTTAACATCATCCATATTGAATGTTACTCAGTGGCTTCGTAGCCATTTATTAGCGAATGATATATAGTGATCATGGTGTCTGTTCGTTATTCCGTCAGCCTTAGAGGTACACACTTTGTGGTGACAACTCCTCCCAGAGCACATGGTGAAATTCAATGAAACTTTCACAGAATGTACAGTGTATGTTGCTATTTCCAGCTATTTAGAAATATGATTTGACTTTATTATCATTTTTTTGGTTGATTCTTTTTACTGTCCATCTTTGGGGTATATACTTTGTGGCGAGAACTCCTCCTAGACCACTTGGTGAAATTCAATGAAACTTTCACAGAAAGTTCTGTGCATTTGCCATTGTGCATAAGCTATCTATTTTTTGAAATTTTTGTTGTTGATTTTTACTGCCACCATAGGGGTACACACTTTGTGGCGACAACTCTTCCTGGACCATCCAGTGAAATTCTATGAAGCTTTCACAGAATTTATGTTTATATTGTCTTGTCACAAACTATTTGAAAATTTGATTCGACTTGATTTTTTTAATTTTTTTTTATTTTGTTTTACTTTTTGAATCAAATGGGGCGGGGGTATGTATTGTTCACAGTTTTTTCTAGTTTATTTATTTATCTGCTCCAGTCTTTTTTTGTTAGCTCACTTCCCGTGTCAAAAGCTGTTTAAGAGGGCATGGTCTTACAAGAAACCAACCCTCAAGTCGCCCAAAGTTGTTCCAAAAGAGACTTTAAGTTTTGATTTGTAAAAGTCACTGTGCATCATTGCATTTCTATTTCTGTCCATTTCCAGTTATAGGAAGTTAATAAGATTTCTCATAAGATTGTTCCTGCTCATTGCAGAGACGAAACCTTGTATATAAAAACAAACAAGTCAAACCTATCTCTTAGTATCTATTCATTGTTAAATTCAATGGAAAATACCCATAATATTTACGGTCCAACTTTGAAATTGAAACGGGAAGTGAGCTAAGAAAAAGGACTGGAACAGATAAATAAATAAACTAGAAAAACTGTGAACAATACATACCCTCGCTCCCCCATTTGATTCAAAAAGTAAAACAAAATCAACCAAAATTAAAATCAAGTCAAATCAAATATTTAGACAGCTGGTGACAATGGCAATATAAACTGAACATTCTGTGAAAGCTTCATAGAATTTCACTAGATGGTCTAGGAAGAGTTGTCGCCACAAAGTGTGTACATGTACCCCTATGGCGGAAGTAAAAAATCAACAACAAACAATTCAAGGAAAATAATAGATAGCTTGTGCACAATGGCAATATGCACTGAACATTCTGTGGAAGTGTCATTGAATTTCACCAAGTGGTCTAGGAGGAGTTGTCGCCACTAAGTATATACCCCAACGGTGGGCAGTTAAAAAAATCAACAACAAAAAAAAATAATTATTAAGTCAAATCATATTTCTAAATAGCTGTAAATGGCAACATACACTAAACATTCTGTGAAAGTTTCATTGAATTTCATTATTTGCTCTAGGAGGAGTTGTCACCACAAAGTGTGTACCACTAGGGCGGACAGAATAACAAACGGACGGACGAACGGACACCATGATCACTATATATCATTCGCTAATACAGGGCTTCGAAGCAATTGAGTAACATTAAAAATGGATGATGTTAAGGCTACAATTTGTTTTAAATAAGACATTTAATTGTCTTCTTAGACAAAATATTCGTAATTTTTTGTTTCATCACCTAAATAAAACGAGTTAACTAAGAACGCTTATTGTTTTACAAAGCAAGACAAGACTTTAAATAAAAAATGTTGTTGACTTGTATATAACAACATGTTCTTACTTAATACATCCTAAACTCTTCTATTTGTTTTCATGCAGTAAGTTAATACAATGTTATTTTAATTTAACGTAAAACGTTTCGAATTAAAACGAGAAATGTCTTTATAAAGCAAAAACTTGTCATAAATAACACGATTTGTTGCCTTATAAGAAGGCAAGGTTGTTTTCTTATAAGGAGATAAGGTTATTTTATTTAAGAAAATTAGTGCGTTATAAGGTGTTCTTATAAGACAAGGCGAGTCCACTATACGCTTCCGTACATACTTAATGACTTGACGACAATACCGTAATTATAACCCTTATGAATTAGACGATTTAAAGGTTTTATAACTTTGTTATTTTACATGAAATTACTATACTATGCTGATATGTGGGAGAGAATTTTAATGTAGTATAACTTGTGTCCAATCCCTTTTTATCCCTTTTGTCTTTTTTTTGCAAATAAAATAAGTTTAAATCAATCAAAATCAATTACTATACATGCAAATGTAATAGAGGAATTGAATACTTATAAAGTCTTCTATGTAATAATATCATTAAAATGTATTTATTATAAATTATAAGCCTGCGAGGAGTAAAACTGACTCATGACTGAAATATACTTTGAATGAAAAACACCTCTGAACTTATTTGATCCAAATTATATTTCGACTTTGTCCCTGTTGCAAAAGCCGAATTACGAAGATTGGCCCTTAATCATGTTTGCAATTGTTCGCCTCTATTCCATGCTATTTTTCTAAATTCAAAGGACCAATATTCTAGTATGTATGTAGTGATAACTGAGTCCCCTCATTGAACCTCGTTTTAAATTTGAAAGATA
>MJUU01050865.1:2889-16754 GCA_002080025.1 Modiolus philippinarum | reverse complement strand
AGCATCTTTGAGTTGATGGTCTTCAAAATGTTAAAATTTTATCCTCACTAAAGGTACATAAATTGTCGAAATGACCTTTTGCAGAAACTAAATAGACAGTTTTCATTTATTTTTAACAAACAGAAATCTATAGAGTACATTTCGTGCTATGTAGTAATTTACAAGGATTAACGCCGTTTAACTTCTTATTCGAGTTTTTTTGTCATTCATCAGGTTTGTTAAGCTAAAAAAATATCTTGAATGGGCGGACCTAAGGCATGGGTATATAACTTTGTTTTGCAGTGCACTTCATCGAAGGGCTACTTCGAAATAAAGATAAAAACTAGAATAAGCATCTGATAATATACCTCCATAAGTATATCTTCCAAGAACTTTAGTTGTTACAATGAGCGTTTCATAGACCACCTGGCACTTCAGCTGTCTTTTGGGATAATTTGGAAAATTCGATTGAAGGTGAAACCCACTGGAAAAAATGTAAACCACAATGGTCCTAACTTGGTACGGGCATTTCAAAAGAAATGGAGGGTTAATCTGGTTTTATGGCCCTTCAAACCCCATTTTATTGCAGTATTGTCCGGAAGCAACTCAATAGTAATTGCTATATGTTAGCTTTAAGAAGGTAATATGCATCTTGAGGCTTTTATGCTTTTTAGTTGTCTGTAACTATTGACAAGTTTTGAAAATAGTTCGAATTTGTTTATACTGGAGAAAATTCAATCTTGATAACCCATATTCACTGTTATTTTTAATGTCTACGGCCTGTAAATCTTTTGATTATTATTATTATATTCTTCCGTATGCCGTGAATAACTTTGAAACTCGTAATAGCCGGCTAATAAGGCATATTGGCGAAATGTTCAATATATGAAGAGCCATATTTGCTTTATTGAGACCGAAACTCTATTAGTCTCCCTACAAAGTTTGACGTGTTTCGGAAATGAGTTTTGACTTTAAAAATTTAAACCATGACAGATGATATAGTAAACGTATAATTTAAAGTAAAGCAAGGAGAAAAGCTGAATTTGAGGCCAAGGTCAAATGTCCCCAAAGTCACTGATTAAGGGCATGGGTCTTATATAGTAAAAAGTTCAAACCTCAATAGACAGCTTATCAAATGCACTAGAAAAAATGTGTATGATCAAGTTAAACTCATTCTACAGTAGGTTCAACTTAATTGGACAATTGAATTTTAACGGATGATCTACAATGCGTGGAATCCAATTTGTTGAAGTTTTTACTTCACTTTTCCAAAAGTCGAAATCCCTTTCCTTTGTCGCAACATTCCAACAATGCCAGCATATGGGTTTTACATCTCCAAAGTCACTTTCTACTGAAGGGCATGAGGTCAATACAGTTACTTGCTTTATAGAGTGCCACTGCTTACAAATAGCATGCCGTTATAATGTCGACATCACGATCCTATGGACCGCTATAGGATATCTGTTTCTCAAATGATAGCATATCTTTTTCTTTAACATCTTAAGTTTGTTCTTTTTCTCTACTGGGTTTTACTTCATTAGCAGAATTAACATGTTCAACACGATGTGTGTTTGATAAGAAGCAGGAGATTCTTACCCGTCACGCCTTATAGCAGTCATGGTTTATTATACCGTGTTTTTCATCTCTATGTTGGTCTCCATTCTACTTTTCTGTGTCATACTTATATGATGGCTTTGTTTCATTGTGTTTCCGATGTTGCCATTATATTTTGGAGTATTCTTTTCTAGAATGACTGTTCGATTCACTTACTTTAAAATTTTAATCTAAATTTTCAGATAAACTTAATAACTGTAGGGGTTTACTCTGGTATACGAACAGATGCAACTCTTCTTTGTCGACATGATGCAACATTTACTGAGATGCAAATAGATTAAATGGATTTTGAAGAAACAAAACCCCACCTAATTGGAGATATACAAGGTGAGACGTACGTACGCTGGGGAAGAACAACGTGTCCTAAAGACAGTTCGCTTCTCTACAAAGGTAAGGTAATCGACGTTTTTCAAACAAATGTAAATAATAAAAAAATATTATACTTCACATGAATTTCCTTAATTTTGGTTGGGTAGTCGTAAGGGTGGTATTTTGGTATACCACCCCTTTGTTGAGTATACCAGCTTCTGCTAAGTATACTGCCCGCTCTTATTGTATAGTGACGTCATTGACGTCATTTGAAGTAGTTATACAGTCCAGATGTTCAGTAAAATATAACACATGTTGCCTTTACTTTCGGATGGTATACTAGATTGTCACACTCGGAAAAGGAAATCCCCCTCAACTACCGTCTCGTGTGATATACTTACTTCGTGTGGTAATCTAGTATACCATCCTCAATTGCAGGCAGTATGTGTATAATACCGAAGATACTGTTGATTTAGTGCATATCAAATCCAACCAAACATTTGGAAGTCCATAAACCGAAAAACATGTAAAGGCTGATAACTAATGTGATCTTAATAGAAAAGCCAAAAGTCTGTTCCACTTCCATTAGATAATGGAAAATCTCTTCTGCTGACTTTAATATTGCGTATTTCGGCACCGCATTTTGCATGGTTGTGTTAAATGTTGTACAATTCTGAAATCACTTTTAATTTGATTGTTTCCAATACATGTGGAAAGAAAAAAAATACTTTTTAAAAATGGTCCATGCTTTTGCGCACCATTATCGACAAAACTAGACCATTCTGAAATAGGTATTGGCAGGTAGGTTTTATCTGAAGTCAGATAATAAACAAGTCTCACTTTGGCCTTTACCATATGCTTGTACCCTCCTTTTAAATCAAGAAAAAAAACATACCCGTAATGAAATAATTCAACAAAATATCCCAGCATGTAATTGAAATATGTATGCATTAAACGAAAAAGAAATATTTGAAATAAATCGTTAATGTACTGCTAATTTCTATTCGGTGTTTACAAACAAAAAGTCTGTTGATTACAATTGTTAAGCCCAAACAGGTTCACCTTACTATTATTAGGTAGGTCAACTTGGGTCATCTATTTCATCACGATACCTGGTCGCCCTTAAAATGGGACAATCCATCACTTAGAAATTTTCACCTGTTTAAAAAAATGGTGAAAATGCACATGACTGCAGACTTTTGTACATGAGGTAAACGGCAAATTCAACATTTTCAGTTATGCATGGTCGTTCTTGATTTACATACCAAATATGATAAAGATTAGTGTAAAAATAAAGCTGAAACTGTAAAATTTCAATTATCTTAAGGAAGTGGAACAGACTTTAAGGGCATATGATACAGTAGAGATCCCATATTGATTTTTTTCACTAAAATCCGATGTAATGTAAATTTTGATTTAAGGATTCCAAATATGAAAAGAAAAACATACCTTCATGACTTATTTTTTGAGATATTTAACGTTGAAAATCGCTAATTTTGGGGTAAAACCAAATAATTTGCATTTTTCATGGAAATTTTTAAATGATTGTGTTTTTCAAAGTTCTTGGGCTATTTCAGTTCTGTTTTTTGGTCTGTATTGCTCATTTTATTGCGCTTAAATCGGATTATGATAAAACATATTAACTAAGTCCGAAATATCCCTTATATGGTGTTTTTGTATATGTAATGTTAGATTATAGCTATATTCATGAACCGAAATCGATATATATATAAAAAAATGACTTGATTTTTTCCTTCATAATTTGGCAATTGGTTTTCTTGGCGACCTTCTTCTGAAAGCCAAGGAGAAAATAGGGGGTCCATGTGCTAGTTTTTAAGATATTTGAGAAAAACTTTAAAAATATACCACAAAATAATATTTGTGGTAAATGACGTTTCTTTGTTTTTCTCTCGGTGTAACGTCCGTCTTTTTTCCTCGTTCTGTTTGCATTAGTTCATCAGGTGGTAGAGTAGCGCAAGTTAGTTTCACAAATATTTGTCTATTATTCACGGTGCCTAATCTGCTCGTAAAAATTGTGAGTGAATTCGCGAATACGTAAAAATTATTGGATAAAAATGAATGTTCCATATAAAAATAGTTCTTATTTTCTAAATCAACCAAACAAAAAAATATAACTATGCGCATTCCATTGACTGACGATACCAGGGTTTTCATGTTCAAATGATTGAAGCTAGAAACCTGCGCAAATGTGGCATTGGCCAATTTAAAAGCTGAAGATGACTACATTATTGTCTTCTGTAGAAAGCTACAGCTATTGGAGGGAATAAGAATACATGTAATGCTCTTTTGTTTACCAAAAATATGAATTTAAACAGTTTAAATGGAATTAAAATCGATATATACTGAACATCAAAAGAAATGCACCACCAACGTGCATTTCTTTGTATCTTAAAATTTAAAAGCAAATATCTCTTCAAATATTTGTAGGAACATGTTGAAATTTTTACAAGTTGTTGTTGCAATCATTCTCACAAAATTCTGAAAAAATGAAAGAATTTTGAAATCTCATTTTTAATTTCTCAAAAAAAAATCACTTTTTCGCCAAAAAATGCAAAAATGACTCAAAACAACAAAAATTCAACTCTTGGTGCTCCTAACTGTACGAAATGGCCAGGCATAACTCTTTTGATAACTCTAGACAAGGCCGTTTTAAGGAAAGCAATTCTTGGACTTTTGTTGCTGCTGCTTCATAATGAAATTTGTTTTGACAAAAATGGCTTGCTTGTTTGGTAAACGAAAAAAAGTCACAGGAAAGAAAGTCACAAATTTGGTAGGAAAAAGGGTCACAGAAAAAAAGTCACAGGAAAAAAGTCACAACTGAAACTTTGATATATATTTTAGCTTTTATTGCATGGAAATGGTAACAAAAAAAAACTGTTGATATAAATGAGTGATGAAAAATAAAAGTAAGAAAAGGTCACATTTTAAAAATGTAACAATTTGTATAAAATAAAAAGTACAAAAAAAAATTTGCATGGGAGTGTATATGGCAGAAAAAATGTCACATTAAACAAAAAATTATGCAAATGTCAAAATGACAAAATTTGTGTTTTTCTGTAATCCAGACAAATCTTTTTTATATTTTATTACTATAATGAATGGATGACAAAATTCTTGTTTGAAAGTTTTAGCAATTTAATAAATTAAATATAAAAAAAAATGAAAACAATGTTTTTAGACACTAAGAGTATGGTTTCAAAGTAAATGATATCAGATTATACCCACCCCCACTCCTTAAATAATAAAAATTCTTCCTCTCATTTACTGCTGTTAAAACTTAAATTACTGCTATTGTTTTTGAACCACTTTGACACTTTAGAAATGCTTGATAAGAAATTTCTCTAAAACTGACAAAACTGGCAACCATCTGATAAATGGCTTGAAATGTTAAAGTTACGAAAATGCATGGCTTCAACAAAATTTACTAACACCTAACTTCTTTAGAAACTGAATTTTTTTTTTTACTTTTTTCCAGTTACCCACAAGTATATAAATGGTGACCTATTTTCAGAAATCACCAGTAAATATGCAAATATTTATTGTTACTTTTTTCCTGTGACTTTTTTCTCTACATTCGCTTGTTTTAGACCTTTAACATTTAATAAAAATACATAAGGAAATAAAATTTTTTTAATATTACAGAAGCTGAGCAGCATTAAATTTGGTGCGTTTATTCTGATGTTCAGTATATATATATATATATAAAACAAATAAGAACATATATTTGGGTGATTTCAATGGGTGATACCCATTCATATATTAAATCATGAAATCTAGTTAATTACAAGTAGATTATCCTTCATGAAGAAGTGGTTTTAAAATATTTCAAGCTTCACTAGAGGTAGCAAAATTTAGATTATCAAAAAGTTTAAAATTAAGGGAGCATGATAAAATCAAAATTTTAAAATCGAAAGTGAAGCACGACCTATTTGAATAAGACTGTTTTCTCAAATGAAATTTCTGTAAAACTACAAAAATACAAAATGGCGGGAAATGTGTCAAATGTTTAATCAATGCCCGTTGTTTAAATGTTCGCATGCACATTTAACCAACGGCTGAGAATGAGAGAAACTGTATTTACTACTGAGGATACTTAAGTTTAGGGCCGTGGATATTCTATCGGTTAGCCGGGGAATAGTAAAATTGTCTGTTCTTCCGTCAAAAAAAAAAAAAAAAAAAAAAAAAAAAAAAAGCACCGATTAAAGATATAAATCAATAATTGCAATTTTTCTTTTTCTGGATATTATTATTTTTGAAGGTCTTTGACTGCAGTATTTTCATTCTTTTGGTCCGCTGCAAATCCTGTGAAAACTACAGGACATATCATTTCAGTCCTTCGTGTGATATATAGACTCCACAACAGTATCGAGTGAGATACGACCTTTAAAACTTGAGACACGAGATAGATAAATTTTCTAATTTCAGTGCGCAAAAATTGTACTTTTCAAAGTTAAGAAACGTCATGTCTCACTAATTTGTTTCTCTAATGACCTGAAGGCAACTCTTGACATAAACATGGCTTTGTCTGCTGCAATCTCAGAAACAGAGGTGCATAGATCTTCCTCCGTCAGATTATCACCCCTACCACACCGTAAAAGAAACAAGGCCACAACATGAGTACGGAACAGAAAAGAAAAATGAAGATACACACAGAAGAACAACACGGACCCAATAAAGACCATGAGTGAGATCAGTTGCACCGTAAGAGTAAGCATATCCTGTTTCTTATAAGACACCCGCAGTGTTGAACATGTCAACTCCGGTTGTTAAGTCAAATCCGGTAGAGGAAAAACAAATTCTTAATCATAATATGCAAAAAAGATGGCGATTCATATATTACACAACTGGGCACAACATGACAAAGACAAAAAAAAAAAAAAAATGGAACGTAACTAAACTAAAGCACTATCAGTGTGTATCCACAAAACTTGAGGTATCCTGGGTCTCCTCAAGATTCACATTCATAATAAAATAATAAATCCATCGCTGTAGTGAATGCAATTATTAACGAAGTCCATTCTATAGCAGTGATGTTTATCCTTGTATGGGCTGACTACTGTTGTTGATCAAAAGACCTATGATATGCAGCTTGATCAATAAAAACCTATGTTATGTTATTTACAAAGACCGATGATGTGCTTTTAAGACATTTTATATGAATCTACGACCAAATGAAATGTTTCTTATACCTATATAATATTCTTCTTATATCTATGATATGCCGTAAAGACATATGATATGCTTGATTTGTATTTTTTGCCTTATTTGGCGACAAAATAATTGTTTTCTCTTTCCTAGTATCTGTGCACAAATCAGAGCAGCGTGAATGTAAACTTGACTCCGAAATTCTTAAACTTCCCTGTAAACTTCCTAGAATAAGTTTTGTCTCTATATGATGAATATCGTTCCTCCAGATATGTTATGGTTGTCATATAATTTAGTTGATGTTTCAAACTACCCCGGAGAAATATAGTTTTGAATTTGGACTTTTTACTAGAACCAAGTTCAAGCAACAATGTTAGATTCCACAAGCTATTTCAAGTGATAAGACAAAGCTTACTTTCTTAAGAATTTGGTTGAGCACTTTTATTTATTACTTTTTTTTCAATAGTCAGTGCATTTCCTTTTGCTATGTTTCGCTTCTTTACTTTTAAATATGATCAGCTTTATTTTTCTTGAGATCTGGTATTCACCCTCAGAAACTGACTTACTCCTGGCGATTACCCACAGAAATCTGCTTATACTGTAATTTTTGCTTAAATACCAAATTTAAATCTGTTTTTATAGTTGCAGTTCTTAAACAAAATTTAGAGCTTTTAAAATAAATCGAAGAAGCTTTCATAAGACATTGAAATAAGTCCTTTATTTCTTAAACAAGACTGAAAGCTCAAATTTTTGCTTACAATCTGCACTTTTGTGCACGTTTCACACAAAAAGTACAAATGACTTTGAACTAAATCTTACACAGGTAAAATCGCTATTACTTTCGCCATAGAATAAGCATAATTTCTTTGTAAGCAATGCTATATGAACACTAATATAGTTGAGAGATTCTCACCTTGTCATTTCTGAAGCGGGTTTGTTTACATATTTTTGGTAATCACCCACAATTAAAGTACTTATCTCGGAAATCACCTAAAATATTTTTCGAGCAGATAAAGCCCCGTGATTATTGGTTGTCGCATTTCAGTAATGGTCTCACATGGTGCAGGACAATAAATGTATATTTGAAAGTGTAGTCTATCTTTACATACGACGATGTCCATTCATGTAAATTCAGTTAAGTTTAAATAATCTAAATTAACATTCGGCCAGTTACATGCTCGACCAGTGAACAGTAGAATGTCGTTGGCTGAGGAGGATGAGTTCTTAGTGACTCCTTTCGAAAAATATATCAAAACAATAATCAAAATGTATGTTTGTAGTTTTGTTTGCTAGGAAACTGTGTCTCCTACGCATGAGGGAATTTCTCTAGTTCCATTATTTAGTGTTTTTATTCAAGTCTTACAGCTCTTACAGCACGGAAAATTAGGACAATGAAGTAATAACCTGAATTGCCGTAATTAACGGACCAAATAAAGAAAATGAAAACAACATACATTTTGTCTTAGAAGGTACAGAAAATAGACCGGGTATATTACCAGCTATTTGCTCGTAAATAAAACCCATCCTGGTGTATTTACTTTGTATAGTAGTTCTTATACACAACCCATCATTCACGTTGCATCAGTACATTACAACGTTTTACGGAATCCCAAAGCATATATGACATTTTTATGGACCCCCACCATATATGACATTTATGACCCCCCATTTATCTAGGTGTAAAATTTAAGACCTATTTGTGAAAACAATAATTAAGCGTACGTTGTTAAATTTTTACATTGTATATTAATCTAACAGATGTGTTTTAAGGAAGATTCTGGATAGTGCATTTAGCCGTAATGAATACACTGGTATGGGTTACGTTTCAAAATAAAACTGTCCTTTTCCCGCGATCCCATGTTTTGAGCGACGTCACGAAAATCGGGAAAACGTTACCACTCCGCATAACAACGTTATTATCTTCACTGTAACTGTATCGTATACCCTTTAGGATGTTCGTTGGTCATATTTATGTATTTCTGTCAGATTTTCGGACTTCTCTGGTTTTATCCATTTTAAAGCTTAATAATTTTTTGCTCGGGGACCCCCTGATTTTTTCCATAATTTCATTTTATACATCTTTGGGAGAATTCTGACAAAATTCTATTCAATTGGTGTTATTTTGTCACATTCATTATTAGATAAACTTTGCTCATATTAAACCTATGAAAAATACAGAGGAGTTCAGTTTCCCGCCATTTTTTGAAACACTTGTATCTCAAAAATTACAACGGTAACATATCAATTTTTTCGGTTTAAATCATTTCTTTTGCAATTTTCTAACAAAAAATCACATTAAATTGAAATCTTTGTTATTTTAAAATTGGCAAGCGAACATCCTTAAGGGGGTTCGCTTGGATTTATGATTTTAGAATATTCGTTTGCCGATGTATCCATTTGAAAATAAATAGGATTTCAAATAAACATGATTTTTTTGTTAGAAATTTAAAAAAGAAACAATTTAAGTGAAAAAAATTGATAGGTTAATGATCTAGTTTTTGAGATTTAAGTGATTGAAAATTTGGCGGGAAACCGAACTCCTCTGATTTTTCATCGGATTAACATTAACACGGTCTGACCATAAAAAAAAAAAAAAAGAAAAAAAAAGAAAAAAAAAATAAATTTGATTTGTTGATACATACATCCTCAATAACTCTCTCTCTCTCTCTCTCTTGGGGACAGATTTTGGAGTATAATGTTTTTTAAAAATTATTGTAAATATAAAGATCTGTAGGATCGAGAGGTATGAAATAGAGAAATAAATCAACCATAATATATATTCTTTAGAATGGTAAAATATTTTTCAGAGTAATTTATTGAATTAAAGTGCTAATTAAAGAGTATAAACAAAGCTGTTTACTTTTATTTTTATTAAAAGTTAAAATGATATACAATAACAGCATTGCCTGTGAGAAAAGCTGCATGATCACGTCTACTTGTTTTACCGGAATTGGTATTTTTTATTTCCCCCAAAACGAATAGACAGGAACTAAGTGTTTACACATGTTTGTTATGTCCATATGTCCGCCTTTTTTTGGTACATACAGTACCAGGAATATTCAACCTGGCAATTTGACTGCAAAAGGATCACTAAGGGATCACAAAAGGATCACAGAAAAAAGTTATGATCATTGATTGCAATCCAGGAATGCGATCAATGACCGCATGATCACAAGGTTTGCGATCATTGATCGCCGGTGTTGTGATCCTTGATCGCAGGTGTTGTGATCATTGATTGCAAGGATTGTCATCATTGATCGCAAGGATTGTTATCAATGATCGCAGGAGATACAATTAAAGGATCACAAGCGTTGCGATCAAGGGTCACAGCCGTTGCGATCGAGGATCACAAACCTTGCGATCAAGGATCACAATCCTTGCGATCAAGGATCACAAAGATTGCAAGAGTTGTACTATCAATGATTGTTTATTAAAAATAGAATTTTTTTATTAATAAAATGAAAAATGTAATACCGTCTTAACTTATATTCATTATATATGAGAACTAATCGTTTATTTTACGTGTATTATTCATTTCAGTAAAACGTTTTGTTGAACAAAAATCGAGAATTGTTCTTTTTTATCGTTGCTTTTATTAATTTATTATTTTTTTCATTTTTGTTTACTTTTTCACATTATTTATGTACTAATTTATTTATATATTATTGTTATTTTTTACTATTTTTATTTCTAAGCCTTTTACATCTTAATGTTATTTTCCGATTTAATAATTCTTTGTATATACTGCACATATGCCCAGAATAATTTATAATGAAAATATTTTACATTTATATATTATGTACTTTATAGAACCGGGTTACTGATTTTTTTTTTAAGATAAGTTTAGCTATCATTTATATGCCATTTACTCCTGTTTTGCGAGAACTTTATTTGCCAGTGTACAATGATTACCTGCAAAAGGTGATTGTATATTGTAACCCCGGGATTGTAAAACAGTCGTAAAACATTCTGTCTGTGTATATTTCACTGTTGTCTCAATATACACACGTGTCCGACTCCCTCTAGCGCAGAGCTGTCGGCTTACTCACATTACACAAAAAAGTCTTGCACAATAACAGACTGGTAACAGCTTTGGGGGATCAAATGAGCATTATAAATAAATTTAAAGCAATTCGCAACATGACATTTTTATGTTACGGGTACTTTTATAAAATCAAATTATTATTTCATCTCTAGTAACTATACGGAATAAAGAGAATATGAAAAAAACTTTGCAAGGAACAAACAGACGCATTTTTTCTTACTTTCTTGGATCTTCTACTCTCTATTGAAGCTAAAACTTAATATACATTTAACTAGTCCCCGATTGAATTTGTGAATTCGGGTTAATAATTTGACTTTTTGACCCCATTTCTGTAAAAATCACGTTACTTGACAACGTGTCAGTCTTATCAGAAGCAGAGACATATAAAATTTTATATGTCTCTGTCAGAAGTAACGGGAACTTGTGTGGGCTATTCCAAGTGCTTGGTGATACACTAACATAGGGTATTTTGATTCCGGCTTAAATATTCAACGGTAGTTCATGTATTCCAGCAAGAATATTTGTAGCGAAATAAAAACACTGTTACACTTGCCATATATAAGTTTGGAAATGGATGGTTAAGAAATGCTTAGTATAAGAGAAAATGATATACCACTACATATCTTGTAATATTCATGGATGTGGGATATCAAGCTTATAGTCGAGACACGAGCGCAAAGGTTTTATCACAAAAGCTGATATTTATTTGAAACTGCAGTTGTGTTAAGAAACAGGCATTTATTTTCTGTGGAATACATATATACAGCATATATGAATAAATTTTATATTGCGCTTGTTTAATACATAGTAGTTTTGTTTTACTTTTCAATAAACACCCTTTTAGACTATTATACAAACAAAACACTGTTTTCGTGATAATAAAGGTGTAAATATCTTAAAGTCACGTGCGTGTGGTAGATTAATTTACGATTATCTGTAATACATGCACAGGCGTGTGCCATACCTTGCACAGGTGAAGTAAAGTTTTGGTGGCAATAAACAAACCACAATAAACATCGGTTACCAGTACAAAATTTCAGTGATGAAAAAATCTGCCGTTGTTTTATCAAACGGTCACATCTAATCTTTCAAAAGGGCTTCTCTAAATAAGAGTTCTCTTGTGTTTGAATGCAGATATGTATACCACTGACTAGTAAAATGAGCTTGTAGGACTTGATCACGAGTCTCTAATATGGGACTTTCGAGATGAGAGTTTTCCAGGAAAGATTTTTAAAAAGTAAACAAGAGATCTTCATGTTCCAGAAGCTATCAATGTATATTGTATGCGCATATTTATCATTGATTATGAGTGATCGGTTGTTCAATACTTTTAGTGCTTTTAGCGCTGTATGTAAACTTTTTTATGTCAATTAAAATCTACGTGACGCATATTTCGGAACTCTCCGAATTGATTTACATTTTGTTTGTATTATTATTGTCATTATTTTATCCAATGGGTCAGTGATCCAGCTCTGCCCCACTTTTCTGGTATACTGGAAATACAAATTTACAAAAGGTTAAATAAATAATAAACCTATTTTTGCTCGATTTTGCTTACCAGGTAAGAACAATAGAATAATTACTCAACAAATGCTATGTCACAGTTGAATAGATTATCAAAGTATGCATTTACCATGATTTCAGTCGTAAATCATGCCCACTGCTGTTGAAAATATTTACATGCTTATTGTCAGATCATAGAGAAATCTATACATCATTCATGTATACTTTGGTTCAGTTTGCTTTCATAGTTTCAGAGGAGATTATCTTCATACTTTCTATGCTTAAAATTACTTCAGTACTATCAATACGTTCTATGCATCAAATTGCGTCAGTACTATCAAAGGTGATGATCACAATATTTTTGACATGGAGTCTTATGCTTGGCGTTGACGGAAAGACTTCAGTGTAGGGTTTGATTCAGTGTGCATCTAAATAGTTTCAGAGGTTATGATCAAACTATGTTTTATTTAGAATAATCGAGTCCGGACTGCTTATACATTTGATTGATTGATTGATTGATTGATTGATTGATTGATTGAATGATTAGTTAGAGTTTAACGTCCAGTGAGCAATATATCAGCTTTATCAGGACGAGAACAAGTTAATCAAATAAAAAAATTGTAAGTAAAAGAAGACAGAAATAAAGGTGGAAGGGACAACCGGGCAACGAGTTTTGATAGCCACTGGAAAAGGGGAGTATGGATAGGGGCAGGAAATTTAGCCTTCTATACGAGACCAAGTGACTCTGCTCTTTTTAGAAAAATATAGAAGGGGTCTTTATACTTCATGGAGTATGGCGTCTCTCCACACAGTTCGGCTATTATGGTTCGCTTTCCGTATTATGCCCTGACTATCCCGCATAGACAGGATATTTCCCTATCCACCAGCTGGCCATGGGGACGCACTCGGCAGCTCTGTAGCCTGAGCCCCTGAAAACCGATTCAGGTGCCGGGCATATACATTTAATCTCCGAAAATGGAAAAAAATGTCAAGTAAAATGAGGGGGCGAACAGGGTGTGTCTCTCCTTTCACTCGCCCCTCTCCTTTCTTCTGCCCATTTTCTCACGGTATCCCATTCATTTTCTTTTCTCCCTTTCCACTTCTTTTTCCTGCCCTCTCTTATTTTGTTATTTGTTACCACTGGGTCGAAGCCTCTGCTGGTGGACTGTTAGTCCCCGAGGGTATTTACCAGCCCAGTGGTCAGTACTTCGGTGCTGACCAGAAAGCCGGTTCTATTTTGAACCTTGCA
>MJUU01050861.1:4762-15552 GCA_002080025.1 Modiolus philippinarum | reverse complement strand
TGATCTTCAAAACGTTTAGATTTTATCTGCACTGAAGAGACAAAAGGTGTCGAATGGTCATATGCAAAAACTAATTTGATAGAAAGTTCGGTATCAAGCTATTTGTTGGTGACAGCAATTAAACTGCTTAAATTGTTTGCAGATGCATGAAGTCATTCAAATCTATTTTACCTTTGAAATACACTTGCCTTTTAAGGTATAAAACATATCTCATTTTTCAATAATAAGCATAGGCTTCGACAGCCTCCATAAATCCTGCCCGGGTGTGCCGAATAAATTACAAATTACCACCAGCTTATTACTTTGATTGACCATATAGCAAACTGATATCAGACCTTATTAAGTGTGAAAGATCAAATGTTAGTCAGAAAATTTCATGACGAAATTTCAGATCTTTTTCCAGCTTTGATGAGACAATTTATGCCGAATGGCTGTATGTAGAAACATAATTATTGTCCTTCGATATATATTTGACACATCTCAGAATCAGGCTAATTATTTCTTTATACGTGATGCAAATAAATTACTCTAAAGGAGAGAATCGTGTGATAACAGAACAAAACTTGATGCTACAAAAAGTGGAACGTGTATTAATTGAATAATTAATAATTGATGAATCAGATGCGTATCCGTTTTCATGGACTTCATGAATATATATGTATATCTTAGCGGCAATAGATGAAATTAGCTATTAGCCTAAATTCTAGGCATAAAGTTAATGCCTAGTCATTAGGCCTAAAGCCTAAAATGGGTTTGGCATTAGGCTTAATGCCTAGGATTTAGGTCTAATGCCTGATTTTTGTGTAGGAAAATTATTCTTATTGCCTGACCAAATAATTTACAATGTTATCAAGAGTTATTGTTGAAGTGAAAGCGAAATAATGTAAACTAGGTTGATGTAAATATAAGGATGACTGTTTTTTATTTTCAGTTTTTCATTGAGATTTATTTCTTACCACTTTTTTTCTGTGGAAGATTTGATATTTTGAAATGAGATATGATGATCTGTTATTTTTTTTAAATCCTACCTAGCATCCATATCTTTTTGAATTCCCGATAGTCATGATAGTAATGAGAATCATTTTCAATAGTCAGACTGCAAAAGACTATGATTCTATTTTTTGTAAATTTCCTGAATGTCTTTACATACCAATTATTTTTTGGAATTCTACCTAGCAAACATACCGGTTTCTATTCCTTATATCAATAATCAGTTTGTCAATAGAAGGACTGCAAAAATCTTCTGTTCTAGTTCTGGTTAATTCCCGAGACCCTCAAGTTCTACTTTTGGTAAATTCCATAAAAATCTCAAAGACCTGTTATTTTTGGGAATTATAATAAGCAATTATATCTTTTTTAAATCCTTACAAGAATTGTTTTCAATATAAAGTAAGACTGCAAAGTCTTTAATATTAAATCAAATTTATATATTGACAATTCTTTTACATATCCCAGCATTCTGCAATTTGGCATGGAGTATCAGTATGGGGACACATACCGTGTAAGAGAGTTTTGGATCTATCAAATGCCTACTTCCTGTTTGACGGAACTCGGAATATTTTTTCTTCTTGAAAATTTCTGTCACATTTTTCTTAGGAACAACGTATTCCTGGCTTTTGTAATTTGGCATGGATTATCAGTATGGGGACCTACACGAGAGTTTTGGATCTCGTGAATGCCCATTTCCTGTTTGACGGAATTAGAAATTTTACGTTTCTTGAATATTTCGGTCACATTTTTCACAAAAACCATATATCCCAGCCCTCTGAAATTTTGCATAGAGTATCGGTATGAAGACCTGTTCTGTGTAACAGCATTTACGATCGTTTGAACGCCAACATCCTGTTTGACAGAACCTAGACTTTATTTTTGCGTTATTATTAGGCGACACATGTCTTCCATGAAGGACTTACTACTAAGTTCCTTATATGTTGTATCTGCACTTATTTTTATATATTATAGAAATTTGCTCTAAAAACTATTTGTTATGGTTGCCAAAAATTTAAGAATGAGCTTTCAGGCAATAAGAATAATTTTTATGAACAAAAATCAGGCATTTAACCTAGATCCTAGGAATTAACCCTAATGCCAAACTCATTTTAGGCTTAAGTTTTAATGACTAGGCATTAACTCAATTTTAAGCTTATTTCACCTATTGCCGCTAACATATACATGTCGTTAAATTCTAGCAAACTATATTCCTAGACAACGTCAGCGTTTCAGTTGCAAGGTTGAAAGCGCCTGTCAAACCTCAGCTGGATAAATGGCACATTTAAATTTACTTAAAAAATGTTTTGCTGTTCATGTCAATAATGTAGCAAAAATGTGTATATAAAAAAAACAAATGTTGTTTAAGTCGTCTTTTAGATTTTATTTTTCACTACGTCTTGATATGCGACCTGTAAGTTGTTTTGTCAAACCTTTTAACAACTATTGTACTACCGAAATTGTCGAAACAATTATTGAATTACCAGAATTGTGATTATACAATTTTTTTTCCAGAATTGTTGAAAATAACAATTCCAGTAAACCAGAATAGTTTGTATTTTTGAACCATTCTTTGATCAAATGTGTATCTTGATTTATACACCTCAAAACACAATTCCCTCATTCTAGAATTGTACAATTAGGTAATTTGGTTATTATTAAATTTCGTTGTTAATGTTTATCGTGAAATAAACAAACATAGGTATCCCGAATACTCATAGTATACTAAATATGCAAATTTTGTCATTTTTTTTTGCAATGTTTAAATAAAGCTAATTTACCTTTAAAAACCGAGAGCAGTTGCTCAAATACTGGCATGTTTTGTACTGTGGAAGAAAAAATCGAAATTCATTAAACCAGGTACGGATTATATATGGCAGATTTCTATGTAATGAAGATCCAATGTTCATTTTTTCGTCCGAAGAAGTGGAAAGTAGATTCAGATTTCTGCATCCTAATCGTCTTCTTGCTTCATGTTGTAAATTAGTACTCCATTCCTACAAATGAATAGTTGATATCTGTTAACGTTTTCTGTGTTAATTCATTTTTTTCAGTGCTGGTTTTACATGTATATGTTTACATAGAAATTTTAATGAAACTCATTCTTGTATTCATTTAATCAATAAAGCAGAAGTTTATTTCACTTACTTTCTTCTATGTGATGGCCACTTCGAGCACCTGAGAGTCACACTGTGGGGTACTTAGTTTTGAGTGTTTTTGTTTCCTTGTTTTGTAGCTGTCTGACGTCACGATTTCTGTGTTTGTTTTTGCCATGTCTTTGGACTTCGATTTTTGTAAGTACCACTCCTTTGATCCTTGAGAATTCTACTAAAGTTGTTTCTTTAACTTAGATGAAACGAATATCTATCTGGGTTCTGATCATTTTAATCAAATTATATTTATCGTCAGACATAAGTTGTTAAATTTGCTATCTGCAAAAACCATAGTTACATCAGACTATATATCCTAAAATTAACAATTGCTCCCAAGCGCCTACCAATTGGTATACCCTTGGGAACTCCAATTTCACCAATAGTGACATCGAACAGTGTTTAAAAATATCTGCTGTTAGGAGCAAATAAAGTAAATTTAAAGAAAAATTGTAAGGGAACAGGCCTGAAAAAGAACCAAATATATATTTCTTAAAAAAAATTCCTATCATCAGTTAAAGTTCCTATCATCAGTTAAAGTAACTTATCAAGGAAGTACAGCTTTCAAGTTTAAGAAAGCAGACACCTCCTGCACGATTGTAAAAAAAACTATTATATAAAGAGCAGACATTTGGTTATTATTAAACTTACTAGTTTCTTCATGTCAGCCACGTTAACGTTGTATGCACCATTCGCAAACATTCTCCTGTACACATTGTGAATTGCTAATATTTCTTTCACATCATTTCGTCCTAACGAGGCTTTAGTGTGTGATATTGCAAGCAATAAAACTGTAAAAGTAGGAAAAATAATAATTAATCTGCAATGATTGAATAAAAGTGAAAACTATTTTGATTTCCCTTTTTAATTGGTTTCCCATAAACACTGCAACACAAGGTCTGATATTTCTACAGAAATCTGAAAAAAACGTCCCATACAGATTCAATGAAAGGATATGGAGTAAATACACACGACCAAAAGTCTCTACAAAAAACATGGTAGAACCAAGCAAAGGAACAACGCTTTTATTGTTGTTCTTCATCTTGAAGTCACAATGAGGCCTTCAACAATGAACTTTGTTCATACCTCAGTTAGTGCAAGGCGGTCCCTAGCACCGGTTTGAATGGAATTCTTCACTAAATGTTGATAAATTAAACATGTTCGGAAGAAACGACTATGTAAACTAGTTACTGCAAAGTGACCAACATGTACCACTAACAGAAATAATCCAACACTTATCTGAATTTATATTAAATTAATATTTAAGGCATATTTTCTATTGTTTCTGTGCATTTTCTTTTGCTGTTTTGTAAATCGTTTTGAACATCTTAGATTTTATGGTCTTCCAAACGTTAAGAGACATTTGTTGTCGAAAATAAGTAGGAGAAAAAATTTAAAAAATGGGAATGTATCAAACAAATACTTATTTAAGTGGAGATAAACTGGATATAATGTGTTTTTCTATATAAGAGCTTGGTATGCATTCAGGTAGGGGTGAGGACATTTGTTGAATGCCCCAAGCCATTATTGTATAATACTAAATTAAATATAATATATTAGTACATGTATGATTATATTTTTTGTTGTTATTATTTTTATTCGTCTCCCTTCACATCACAGTTTGTTTGGTTATATTTGTGATATATTCTCTTATTATAATGTCAGGAGGTCAATAATACAGAAATCAAAAATACATGTAAACTAGAGGCTCAGAGACTGAGCCTGTATCGCTCACATGACAAAATGCTTCTATGCCAAGCATGACCAAAAGTATGTTTTTTTTTTACCAAAGGGGGCTAATGTTAAGCTATGTTCTCAATTAGCACCCGTGTTTTTTGTCTGATCCTATTGAAATGAGTATTTTTTGCAAAGGACCTTTACACATTTAGTTAAATTTTCTTGAATAGTTTCAGCAAAGATGATGAAAAGGATGGTTTCCTCAACTCGGGCTCCAATCTTTAACTCTGTTCCGCACTGGAGGTATGTTTTTTTTGACGGATCGAAATGAGCAATTATTCTAAAGTACCTTCCGTACATCATTCCTGTAAAGTTTGGTTGAATTTGCTTCAACTGTTTCAGAGGAGAAGATGGAAGTGTGATTTTCCCATATGGCCCAATGTTAAACTATGTTTCGTGCTGGCGGCCATGTTTTCTAACGGATTGTAACGAAATGAGCAATCTTCGTTAAGGACCTTCCATACATTATTCCTGTAAAGTTTGATGAATTTGCTTCAGCAATTTCAGAGGAGAAGATGAAAATGTGATTTTTCCCATAGGGTCTAATGGTAAACCTAAGTTTCGCACTAATGGCCATGTTTTTAATCGAATTGTAACGAAATGAGCAATCTTTGTAAAAGACCTTCAATACATCATTCCTGTAAAGTTTGTTTGAATTTCCTTCATCGGTTTCAGAGGAGAAGGTGAAAATGTGAAAAGTTAACGGAGGACGGACACCAAGTGATGGCAATAGCTCACACTGACCCTTTGGGTCTGGTGAGCTAATAATTAAATAAAAAGATGCTTTGAATTAATAGTATAGATTTAGAATTTCATTTTATCTTACGATTTGCTATGTACTACCTGCTTATGTTTCTTACATTCTTAAATATTCAAATTAAGTTCTCTAATTTATATTATATTATTATTTTTGTTCTTTTTTGCTTTGTTTTATATTTTTTCTTTTGCTTTTTGCTTTGTTTTGTATTTTTTTCTTTTGCTTCTTTATATGCTGTGAAAACTATGTATTTGAATTGTGTGAAAAGGGAAATAAAAACTAGATTTGCAATTGCAAGCAATAGCTGATGTCGCCCCTGGCAGCCAATTTGATGCTTCCATCTTGTTTGCAGCAGAAATCAATTTTCGTTGAAATCGGACAAAGTTGAAATTTTGACGCATTTTGGCGGCCATCTTGGAAATGGCGCCCATTGTGAAAAAATATTTTCTTGCATACTCACCTCCAGATAGTAATCCAACTTTGTTCCAAACATGATTGAAATTTGTGCATGCATCATTGAGAAAATATCAATTTTATTTAAATTTGGACCAAATTCGAATTTTTCGTATTCGCGCGGCCATCTTGGAAATGGCGGACATTTTAAGGAAAAAAAATTCTTGAATGCACATCTCCAGATAGTGATCCGACTTTGTACCAAATATGATTGAACTCTGTTCAGGCATCATTGAGAAAATACCCGGACAAAAAGAGGTGGAAGAAAGAATAATAATAATAAAAAAGAAACGGACAAAGAACAATATGTCGTCCCGACTACGTCTGGGGCGACATTATAAAGAATTTTAAAAAAAGTTGTCGAAATGCACATATACAGAAAGTAAATTTACAGTAACTTCGGTATTAAGTGATTGGATATTGAAAAAAGATTTTATGAAAAAGGCTATCCTTGTATATAAGTCACATAATTATATGATACTTTCGTATTTGTAGATGATCTTTATTTTATTGATTCTTCGTTCAAAAACGAACAGCATGTTAATTTTTCTTTCTTTTTCTCTTTCAAATTTACCAGAACAAAAACCTTATTATATTTTGGATCAAAAATTAGGAACAGCTTACAATATGATTTGAAACCTTGCAAATCCATCGTACAGTTTATGGTCATATGCAGAAACTAAATGTACAGTACCTTTGGTACGTTTTCATTTATAACCACTGGGTCGATGACACTGTTGATGTGAGGTTGCGTATAAATTCAGCGACAGTATCATTTCAGCGACTATCGTTTAAGCGACATTTTTAGAGAATTTTGTATATCATTTCAGCTACGTCTTTTCCGCAAATCATATGAAAATTCAGCGACACTAAGTTTTTAATGAATTATACAGAAAGTATAAATTGAATGGATATAAATTTCACTTTAAAATAAAAAGTAATTTTCAGAAAAATGTCAACCGGACAGTACTAGTTAGAGGTAGTTTTGCTTGAAGACTCAAATTCAACATCAATGCCTTATTTGACCAATACTTTTTTTTTTTTTGATGATACCAAAAAGATTTTTACTAATTGATAGGGATAAAAATAATAACACATAAATAAATATTTATTAAATTAAATTCTAATATGGCTTCCTGTATTAGCTTTGTAAATAGAGTCATGTTATAATACCAATATAATACTTTTAGAACATGCGCAAAAGATGCATAATTTCTGTTGCATATTTTGAATCTATTTTTCATTTAAACTGTCAAAATCTACCATCCACTAACAAATTGTTAATTAAATTTGTTTCCGAAATTCATTATGGATTTTTTTTCTTCTTGAAAAGGCAATGTTCGGGACCAACTTTAATTTTCCTCCTTGTGACGTCACAAATAAAATCGTAATGTCCGGTTCGTAAGTAGCGTTGGTTGGAAAGTTTGAATGGAGATTATGAGGACTTAAGACATTTTCTACAGTTAAATAATAGCAATTAAATCAAACAAAAGTAAGTTTTTATTGTATTTGTGGAATGTTTTTTTTGTCAGCGAGTTTGTTTATCAAAATCAAAATGTTCCGGAACCATTAGATAGTCGCTGCTCGCTTCGAATATAAAATGGATGAAATTTCCATATTATAACCGAAATAAATCATACCCGTCAAATACTATATTGTCATTATAACATTGGCTTTCGTTGTTTTTGCAAATTTTACCCCTCGCTGACGCTCGGGATAAAATATTTCCAAAAACAACTCAAGCCCATGTTATAATGACAATATAGTATGGCGGCCATGATTTATTTCTTAAATTGAACATGGACATGGACAAGTACAACCGTCTTAAGATAACAACTCCGTCGAGTTCTAACAGTCAAAGAGCAATCAACTGAACACCAGAAAAGGGAATTACAGGAACAATTCTGATTGGATAATATCTCATGGGTCGAGTATGTACTACTCATAGCATACACATCCACAAACTGCAATTACTTAAGAAGGCTTTATAGTATACATAGAGACATTGCGAATTTTTAAACAATCTCGGAGTTTTATATGATTTTAAAATGAAAATGAATTTTATGAACTATAAATTTTGACTAATAATAATCTACTGAAACGCCTACTTCTACCTACTTGTGATGAGCAGGGCATGTGGAGGCGTAAGGGTGCCATATATTTTCATCGGTAAATGTTGCTGAATTAATAAAATATAATGTCGCTGAATTGATATGCATTTTGTCGCTGAAATGATAATGTCGCTGAAATGAAAAAAGTTCGAAATGTCGCTGAATTTATCATCTCCGTTGATGGACTGTTCGTCCCCGAGTGCTTTCACCAGCCCAGTAGTCCAGTACTTTGGTGCTGGGGTGAAAACGTTTTTTTCTTGGGGGGGGGGGAGGTACGATATCTTGATTAGATTTTTTTTAAACTAAGCAGTATCTCCCTAAAACAAAGTTCTGAGTTTGGCTTTCTATAAGATCCTTTTGATTATTTGTTCTCAGTCAGCTTTTTACACCTTTCGACTTCTGGATTTCCAGTGTTTTGACTTTATCTGTAGTTATCAGACATAAGTTGTCGAAATGGCCATATGTAGAAACTAAATCTACCCTAACGTCGGTATCTTGTCTTTTAAGGAGAAATATTATAACTATATATGGTAGTAAATGGCAAATATACTAGTTAAATGCATGTAAATAAATCAAGTACAGTTGATTAATATATATCAATCTATTTGTAAATTTTTTATGTATTTTTTATGAAATGTTATTTTATTTGAGGACCACAATGATGATCAGTTTCGGCTAATGGGATTGTCCTCCTGAAATAAAGATTATTAATTTATCTATTTTATTTTAACAAACATAAAATTAACCGGCAAAGTGTTCTTTCAACTGCTCAACAAAAGGCTCAAAGAAGACAATCACAAGTTGTAATCAACCACAGTGCATTTATCTGGTGAATAGCAACAAAGTGAGAACCGAACCGTCAATCAAAAGAACGAACAATACATGAACAATGGCAAAATCAGAGACACTGCTGTCTTGGCATAAAATTTCGCGAGATGTGTTCATTTAAACAGAATGGTAAGAATAACACTTGAAATTACATAAAATAAATTGCCTAAACTTGAGAAAATCTCTCATAACTGAAACATATAGTATGCATACATTTCTTACACGGGGAATTACCTCATCATTAAATAGTAGTTGCCTGCTTAGAATTGTAATATTATTAAATGAAAAATGACAATTTGAAAGATATTTTTTCAATTCGCACACAGTTTGCGTTCATTCAGTTTCTAATTATGACGCATACCATTTTTGCACTGTTTACATTAATCAAACGCTTCATATATATGCTTTGTTTATGTAGTGTGCAGCGTGTCTATCGTTTCAGAATCGCGTGTATCATGTTGATCGTGTAACGAAAATTTTTGTTTTACAAAACAAAAATTTTAAAATTTTAAATAGTCGATGTTCAAAATAGTGATAAGTTTCAAAGTTTAGAACAAAGTTTCGTTCTATTTCATTCTAATATTTAAATTTCTACCTTTAAATGAATCTATCACTATGTGTCTGTCTATTATTTTACCTTACAACACGTGAAAGCCTCCTAAAATGATTTACAAAGAAATTATTTTATTTAACTAGCACGAATAGTGTTGAAAAAGTCAAACTTTTAGTCTGCGGTTTAAACTCAGTTTAGAAGAAAGAGAAGAAAAATGCATGTTTTTTTTTATTTTTAATTGTATCAAATGATTTCGAAAAGGTTTTATTTGACTGTTGCTACAAAGAAATATAATGATTTATAGCATACATGAGTTTTTAAATGTATATTTTTAGTTTGCAGTTAAACTCAATCTTTAAAAATAACCAAAACAATTCAGGCTTTTTTAAAAACTTTTCTATCAAATATCCGTTCGTAAGACATTCATATGATGTGATATGCAAATTTCATGAATTGCAGTCTAAACAGATTTGGAAAAGTAAGATATTTAGTCAACTGTCCTTTCGGTAGTGTTTTACATGTTTCATATGCCAAATTTAATCGATTTTAGTATAATGTATACAAGTATACTTTAAGTGCGCACTTTAAACTCAGACTTTTTGCATGAGGGAGATACTCCTTAATGTTCAACAAAATTTACAAATAATTAGATATTGCAAGTTTCCAAATAAATCGGCTTTCGAGTCAGCACCTAAGTACTGAACTGCTTGGCTGGTTTATA
Organism: Modiolus philippinarum; assembly: GCA_002080025.1. Lineage (NCBI taxonomy): Eukaryota > Metazoa > Mollusca > Bivalvia > Mytilida > Modiolidae > Modiolus > Modiolus philippinarum. Next base: position 5,255 of record MJUU01050861.1, on the reverse strand, counting down.
CTCTCAGGGACTACACGTCCACCAGCAGTGGCATCGACCCGGTGCAAACAAATAACAAAATACCGAAGTTACAGTAAAATTAGTTTCTGCATATGGCCATTTAATGTTTAAAAAGTAAGATTTTTAGTCTGCAGTTTTTAATTCAAATACAATAAATTCATGACGGCGTTCATTTCATGTTTTGTATTTTCGTGTCGATCGTATTGAACACATCAAATCGTTCTTTCCGATTTTATTCAGCCCTTGTTGTAACATTGCACGTTCAATAAAGTAAGTGAGAACCACATCGTCAGTCAAAACACAAGAACAATCCAGGGACAAAGGCAACATCGGACACACTTAGATATAAGGACACCACATGAGTAAGGGACAGAAAAAAAATTATGACACACTTACAGATGAACAACACGGACCAAACAAAAATCATTGGTGGGATCAGGTGCTCCGATAGAGTAAGCATCTCCTACCACTTGTAAGACCACCGCCGTGTTGA
>MJUU01050858.1:0-31393 GCA_002080025.1 Modiolus philippinarum | reverse complement strand
TTGAATAATTGCTAAATGATGCATTGATTTTTCGGCCTGGCCAATTTCCATAATTGTAGGGACGATCTGTCATCAAGTCGTATGACAGACATTTCCATCTTCAATGATTCAGTGGAAATTTCTATCATTCAAAGGAAATTTCTATCATTCAGTAGAAATTTCTATCATTCAATGGAAATTTATATCATTCAGTAGAAATTTCTATCCTTCAATGGAAATTTCTTTTATTCAGTAGAAATTTCTACTATCAAGATTCAGTAGAAATTTCTATCATCAAACCAAAGGTTATCTTCTAGCAATGGTGTTCTTATAACAGAAATTTCCATTATGATTGTTGATAATGGAAATTTCTGTTATAGACCAACACAACAAGAAGCTGATGAAAATTTATAAAAGAAATTTCCATCATCATATAGCTATATTAAAGTATCAGCTATGTTTGTGAAGGCATAATCTGTGTCATTTAAAGGGGGGATTCTTGATTAAAGCAACTGTTTGGAAGAGTATTTCAAATCTTCCTTGAAAAAAGGACAAATAGATTTTCCTTTTCTATTTTAGAACGCGTTAATGGTAAAATAGCTTTTTCAGAATATTTAACGTTGTTTAATTACTATAGATAATGATTTTTGAATGGCCATTTGGAAATCATCAAATCTCACATAGGATATAAGAATGGTTTGTTACCCCCACCCCCTCCCCCGTGAGGACATAATGGTATATTACATTTTTACTAACTTCTCAGACAAAAAAAAATAAAAAAAAAGGATTGGGTTTAAGAAACTGCTGCTTTCATAGCAATTTTTGAAGGCATCTAATTTGTTAAGTCTCAATTCCCAAGCTTAGAAATATTCAAAAGTTTCCAGGAGGCTAGCTCCAGAAGCACGCCTGGGCCCGAAATTGACTTTGTATTCAGGTTTTAGTTATACAACCTACTAACCAAGTCTGAAAGTTGTTTGCAATTTTGTTCACAACTAATTAATTGGAAATGAAGAATTTACAACATTTCAAAGATTCAAAGGTTATAAATGCTGACTTGATGGACCTCTGATCAACAAATTAAACTTGGTAAGAGTTCTGTTGTGAGCAACTCGCATTCGTCATTTCATATGGTGGTATAAATTATGTTTAAGGTGCTTCTGCTCAGAAATCATGCCGAGACGTTCTCATCCAAAAGGATCACTTATCTAAACTATAAAAAATTAGAAATTAAGTGATGAAGATCTATTTCAAGTTATCGCTGTCCTTCAAATTTGTCTTCAAATTATGAATAAAAAATATTTACGATCAATATTTGCAAATTTATTTTCAGGCATTTTGTAAAAAGCTTGATGATTTTTTCAGGCATTTTGTAAATTGCCTAGGAAATCTAGTCATTCCTAGCAATGTCTAAAATGGCTAGGCGTTATACCAATTGCCTAAATATTCTAGTAATTCTGTAAAATGCCTGAATTATGAAATTGCCTACAACATATATAAGGAATTCATTTTACGTACAGTGTATATACAGAAATACTTACGTTTCTACGCAATTCGATTTGTGTATATACAGAAATAATAACGTACAATTATACGAAAATCGATTTACGTATATACAGAAATTATCCCGTATATACGTAATTGAACTGTGTATATACTAAAAGAAGCGTGGATATCCAATGAAATTGCCCGTTTTAAACAAGGAAAGGTTTCGTTTTGCGTATCTAGTTATATTCTAGTAAAGTATAATTCTTTGAGTTTCATGTCTGTCTTAATTTGACGTTAAAAATGAACAGTCTACTAGTTGTGCATAAATTTCTCTCTTTATGTCAGTATATTTTTAAGAGAACCGCAAAGGCATACCCAGCACTTAAAACAGTGGTTGCAATGGGGTTCCAGAAAAAAAAACGGCCTTCGAGGTCAATTTCATTTCCAAAATCCTGCTCAAAATTTGAATGTTTTTCCAAAATAAGGAGTAGGATTTCAATCCGAGGTAAACTTCGAATTGTGTATACACATGAATCGAATTCTTGATGTATATACATAAATCTAATTTCGTGGAAAGGCGAAAATTTGCTGTAAATTCAACATCAATTTACGCTTTAGTGTTGTTATAATTATTTTACACAGACACTCATAAATCTAATTTCGTATATACGTAATTTTTCATGTTAATACGTAAATATTTATGTTTATACGTAATTATTTATGTGTATACGTAATTAATATTTTTTTATCTTAATTCCGCGCAATAGCTACTAAAGTTTCGGCAAACCTTTTATAAGCGCTTCGGTAAAGGTTATTGAACGCTAAGCGTTTTGCCGAAGGCTATTGGACGCCCGAAGCGTTTTGGCGAACGCTGCAAAGCGTTTGAGACAGATGCCTCATGCATTTGTCTTCATCTGGCTTGCATGGGTGCATACACTGATGACAATTTGCATCTTTGTACTGCATTAGGCTGGCTTTAGTTAGTGCTTAAACTATTTTATGCATTAGTTTTCATCCGACCTGCATGGGTACATAAATTCATTGTCATACACGGTCTTGGCACTACACTGTGGCTACCGTGGCTTTGGTGGTTTTTAAGTGAGAAATAATCATAGGTCCTTCTTACGAAATCTTCAAATTCAATATAAAGGTCAAATATTTCGGCGCAAAATATGCGGCAATAGACACTCTGGATGAGAAGGTTTAGTAAGACAATATGTAATAATCTTGCTAATGTAGCATCAAATCATCAAATATCATGGAATATGTGATAGTTTGGTCGATTTATTAATAATCTCCACATTTTTCGGCATTAGCAAGCAATCATTATTGGCGTCTTCAAACTCCTCGGGATAGTCCAAGTCACATTCTACAATTGCACAATCCATCATCCGTATAGTTCAGTATCCCTTCAATCCCGTCGTCCATTCAAAATCTGCAGTAGGAAGAGATGACCTGCATTGTCTTTCTGCCCTTTTTATTCGGCTCTTGACAAATCTGTTCAGTAATTATCATGATTATGTCATTAACCTCATTTATATTTTGTCATGTCAGCTCCATCCCCGCTTCTTCGAAGGTGTCCATCTTGGATACAACTGATTGAAATAATGTATATGAATACTCATTATGAGTATTGTCAGTTTGCGCTTCAGTGCTTGAGTTGGGATTTGCTGTTGAAATAAGGGAGTGCGACATAATTCCCCTTTCCATTCACATATCATATTATATAGGTAATCCAAGTAGCAAAGAGGTACAAAAACACCCCAGTTTTTTTTAGTTAGGAAAGTGTTGATTTGACTTCATATGACTAATATGTTTAACTAGTTAAAGTAAGTTTCATTAAAATAATACAAATCTTAAAGTAATTCAGTTGACAAAATAAAATGATGGTAGTACTTTAGTTCACAGGATTAGCTGATGGAAGACATGACTCTTGCAATGAATAAATCGAATTTTTTGGCTAATTTTTCAGGTTTAATTTTCAAAACAAATAAAAAGGAAAGAATAAGCCTAATAAAGATGAAACTAGAAAAAAATAATTGGACAAAAACCCTATACAAGCCCTTGGAGTGTATTTTGAAATGAAATGACATTGATGAATGTTTTAAAACTTAATTTCGAATATAAAATCATAAAAAATTAAACAAATTTAAATGTCATTGCAAAAAAGAAATGTAGCCCTTTCAGGTGGAATATTAGTTAAAAAATAACACAAGTGCAAACTGGAAAGTTATATCTCAGAAATTCTTTCAACTCTATGGAAAGGACTTTTTATACGGATTTATATCGACAAGATATTTTGCTTGCATCCGTTAAATTATCTTTTGAAACCTAATGACCTGAAAATTTTACACACATACTGGCGTCTCACTGATACCGCCGATGTATACTGAAATTTATGATGATTCTTGACCAAACACTTCTGAAAATTCTGAGTTTGATTTTTCATCCGTAGTGCGACAGTGTTCACCAACGGACTAGACTCCTTGAGGTAGCCGACAGTTAAGCGGCTAGCACCCTCTTACCAATCTTTCAAAATTACGTAATGTCTTTTTCTATCTTTTTAAGTTTGTGGTCACGGGGTTAGTTGTCTACCTGTATTTGGGTTTTATTCGCATGGTTATTATAATAAAGGGAAACGGGACAGATAAAGGGGAAGATTGGGTACCCATAAAACGGCTTAATCCTACCACTGGCCTGTGTTGATTTTTAGCTCACCTGACCCAAAGGGTCAGTGTGAGCTATTGCCATCACTTGGCGTCCGTCGTCCGTCGTCCGTTAAACTTTTCACATTTTCATCTTCTACTCTGAAACCACTGAAGCAAATTCAACCAAACTTTACAGGAATGATGTATGGAAGGTCCCTTACAGAGATTGCTCATTTCGTCCGATAAAAAACATGGCCGCCAGCGCGGAACTTAGGTTTAACATAGGACCCTAAGGGAAAAATCACATTTTCATCAACTCCTCTGAAATTGCTGAAGCAAATTCAACATAACTTGACAGGATTGATGCACTAAAGGTCCTTTATAAAGAATGCTCATTTTATTCAGATTCGACAAAAAACATGGCCGCCAGCACGGAACTTAGTTTAACATTTGCCCTATGGGAAATTCACATTTTCATCTTCTAGTCTGAAACCACTAAAGCTAATTCAACCAAACTTTACAGGATTGATGTATGGAAGGTCCCTTATAAAGATTTCTCATTTCATTTCGATCCCATAAAAAACATGGCTGCCAGCGCGGAACTCAGGTTTAACATAGGACCCTATGGGAAAAATCACATTTTCATCAACTCCTCTGAAATTGCTGAAGCAAATTCAACATAACTTTACAGGATTGATGCACTAAAGGTACTTTACGAAGATTGCTCATTTTATTCGGATTCTACAAAAAACATGGCCGCCAGCAGGGAACTTAGTTTAACATTGGCCCTATGGGAAATCACATTTTCATCTTCTTGTCTGAAACCTCTAAAGCAAATTTAACCAAACTTTACAGGAATGATGTATGGAAGGTCCCTTACAAAGATTGCTCATTTCATTTCGATCCCATAAAAAACATGGCCACCAGCACGGAACTTAGGTTTAACATAGGACCCTATGGGAAAAACCACATTTTCATCAACTCCTCTGAAACTGCTGAAGCAAATTCAATATAACTTTACAGGATTGATGCACTAAAAGGTCATTTGCAAAAATTATTCATTTCAATAGGATCAGACAAAAAACATGGGTGCTAATGAAGAACATAGCTAAACCTTTGACCCCATTGGTAAGAAAACATCTTTTTTAGTCATCTTTGGCATAGAAGCATTTTGCCAGGTGAGCGATACAGGCTCAGTCTCTGAGCCTCTAGTTTTTTTTTGCCTTATACGTGTTTTTCCTGTGTAGTTCCCTGGCATATTGTGGTATGTAATTATAATTTTCAGCCCTTGTAGGTGTTTTTTGTTATCCATTTTTTACATTTGATATTTTATTTAGTAATGCATATATACCACCGGAAAATACTAAATATAGCTCACCTGAATCATATGATGAAATATTATATATATTATGACAGGAAAATGCATTTTTTTCAAGTGATAATACGCAAGTCTGCTTTATTGGAGATTTTAATTGTCGAACGGGAGAAGATATTTATTATCTAGATATTACTCATGAAAATACTCACACAATAAATTGAAAAAAGTAATTTCGGATTTGATACATTAATGTTTCTGCACTAAAAACGGAGACTGCAGATACACTTATTTATTAGTAGGGAAAGAAAAAAACATATTTTGTTAGGAACCACACCGAGTCAAACAAGAAGTACACGAAACGACGTAATCGATTTGTTGGAATAAATAAGAGATAATAGTTTTGTCGAATTGGAGGCCGCTTTTTTTTAACAGACAATCAGGATTCCCATGGGAACTAAATGTGCACCACTTTTAACTGATCTCTTTCTTTTCTAAAATGAGGCCAAGTTTTTACAAGGACTAACACAGAAAAAAACAAAAACATTTAGCCCAGTCCTTCAATTTCAGGTTCTGCTACAAAGACGATGTACTTTCTCTTAATAATCCAAAATTTAAGGAATTTTTACACCTGATCTATCCCAATGAGCTTGAAATTAAAGAGACTACTTCACCTTCGTAGTTAGATCTTTCAAGATACATTGACGAAGATGGACGTTTGAAATATAAGATTTATGACAAACGTGATGATTTTAACTTCCTAATTGTTAACTTTCCCTTTCTGGGTAGCAATATACCTACCTCTCCAGGCTATGGAGTGTATATTTCACAGTTGATTCGTTACTGTCGCGCATGTAGTCTATACAGTGATTTTTTGAATAGAGCAAAAACACTATCCCAAAAGCTGCTTAGTCAGGGATTTGTTAGGCCTTTGTTACTATCATCCCCTCAAAAAGTCTATGGCCGTCACCATGATATAATTGACAGATATAACGTGTCTGTGTCCCAAATAAAAACGGACATCTTCTTGTAAATTAACTTGTAAAACTGTCTCTGGTCCACTACTGCATAGGCACTGCTGGTATCTTAGGCGGCATATTAGTTACCGAAGTCCTAGATTTTAGCACTTTATTTTCTGATGCCCACTCCCGGATAGAAGCCTTGATAAAAAATATCAAAAATTAACAACCAATACCCATTGACTAACACACATACTAGTGAAAAACACAATATGAGGTAAAAAAAAAGAAAAGAAAAGAAAAAATGGGGTAATGGCAGCAGAATATCGAAGGGACAAAGGAGTGGAATTTACAAAAATCGAATAAAAAGACATGACCAAAAGGAGGAAACAGAAAACAATGACGTTTAACACAGAAAACAATGACGTTAGACAGATACAATGTACAGTATTAAAAACACAACATTCAAAAACAAGGCACCCACAGTGTGAACACCAGTGATACTAAGAGAGACATCGCTCAAACGTTGATCTTGGGAAAATGAATGAGGTTTTTGATTATGTACAAAATATTCCTGATGATATGTTAGATAAATCAATGATAAATAAAGTAGTTAAGGATATATTTTCAATCGTTATAAAATCCGCTAGCCAAGCTTTTAGCACCAGACAAAGCATAAAATCAACTCCCCAATCATCAACGCAGTAGCCAGTACTTCTGTGCTGGCCAGAAAACCGATTTTATTTGGAAACTTGCAAAATTTAATTTACATTTTTTTTTTTCAAAACTCAGGTGTATCTTCGTCTCGCATAGCTCTGTCCTTGGCTGGTGTTTGCTTTACTATTTAGACCCTATTTGTAATTTGTTCTCTATAAAAATTTATATATACTACTCAACAAAAGAAACACCCACTCACGTTTTTTGAACATAATTTAAAATAAAAGCATTATTTTTTGTTCTCTTTAATTTATTATAATCTTTAGCAATACTCGACCCTAATTTTACTCCTGAAAAGAACACTTCCGGTCAAAATTAAGAGAATTTCTGGTTGACTGAATCGAGACATAAATGGGCATGTGCAGAAGTCAAAGTTGGAAAACGGACGAAATCATGACGTGTAACTGAAAAACGTCAAAACTCTAGCATTCGACCTCGACCTCATTTTTTATGGAATTTTTTGTGGTTTTGGATAGGTTACCAATAATGTAGTGATTTTATCAACAAATAATGAAAATTCAATTCCGATCGACAATTCAATTATGTCCCAATGTTGAGCTCCGCAAAAAATTGTTTACCTCTGTTTCAAAAATTGTCTCTAATTAGGACCGACCAAAGTTTATCATAACAAATATGCAAGAAACGAATGAAAAATGTTTTTATGCGAAATATACAACAATAATTTTAGTTCTATCAGCCCCATTCAGAAAATATATTGAGGATTATAGTAGGTGGACGTCTCATTTGTTGATTAGTATATATTTCGATATATGGATTTCTAAATGTTTTGATTTGATCTGCACTGAAGAAACATCAGATGTCGAAATACGGATATGCAGAATCTAAATTAACAGTAACTTCGGTATTTTCTTATTTAAGAAAACAAATAAACCCTGGATCAACTCAGATTGTAAAGATGCTAAAATCATTGATGCAGAAATGTTTGTCTTTTGTAGAGATAAACATTTGCTACGTTTAAACAAAACACCAGAAAACGTAAAAAAGAAAAATATTATAAATCTTTACTGAATAAAAGTTTTTTTGAATTACCGACAAGACCTATAAATTAAAATGAAAATCCCTTAAACGACAAATCCAAAAGAATATTGGAGAATTCTAAATAGATGGAGTCCGAGCACGCCACAAAATATCCCTATCGACAAGCTTTATGAACTCTATTAAAACTTAAATTCTGTTGAAGCATAGATAAAGAAGACGACATTGACGAAAACCGTGAAAATATAATTGAAATTAATGAAATAATTAATGTGAACATTGCAGATGACGAAATTCGGGCATCTATTAAGAAACTGAACATAAATAAGGCCTCAAGTGATGATAAAATTTAGAACGAATATATGAAAAGTACATCAGACAAGCTAATAACAATCCTTAATAATTTGCTAAATAAAGCCTTTGATTTTGGTATCAATATTACACATGTGCCTCGTTGGTAACATAAAACCTATATACAAAAATAAAAGTAATACTCTCGATCCAAATAATCATACCGATATTATGCTGCTTTGGCAAATTCTTTACTACCATTTAAAATGAGCGACTAACAAAATTCACAGAGATTTTTTTCGCTCATAGATGATAATCAATGTGGATTAAGAAAAAAAGCAATGATTGACAATCCATATATTCTTCTCGCTTTTGAAAAATAAAAAGAAAAAAAATACTTTGCTTTTATTAATTTTGCAAAAGCGTTCGATACTGTATGGAGGAAAGAACTATGGTATAAATTGAATATAAACTATTTTGATGTTAAAAAGTGTAAAGTGATAATTATGTACAATAATATAAAGTCAAGTTTTGAACACAATAATGTATATTCAGAATTAATCCCATGTCCGACAAGAAGGGGACAGGTAGAAAACTTATCACCTCCTCTTTTTTTTTCTTTATACGTAAATGATGTCAGTGACTTCCTCATAGACAAAGATATAAATGGTATTTATATAAATGGTAACGAGAATGAGTTGAGAATATACACTTAACTTTTATTGTGTTCTGTAATGGTAGATTGCGTCAAAATCAAAAACTATTTTTTAATAACGAAGAGATAAAAAATTTACAACAAAATGTAATTACCTTGGTCTACTACAAAGTAGAACAGGATTTTTTACAAGGCCAAAAAAGGTTGTGGAGAAAGCAACAAAGGCTATGTATAGCGTTTTGAAAAAGAGCAGACCACTTCATTTATCTATCAAATGTCAAGTACAATTTTTTTTATTAAATAGTTCAACCGGTTCTGTTATATGGATGTGAGATCTTGGTAAAATGCCATAATTGAACAAGTTCATTTTATTTTTCTAAACATCTGTTACACATGAAAAAGTCCACACCAAATTCAATAGTTAATGGAGGAACAGGACGATACCCAATTAAAATAATCATAAATAAGAATTATTACATACTGGTGCAGTCTATTAGGAAACCCTCAAAAGATATCTAGTATGTTTTATCCAATAGCCCATTCCAAATATGTCAACAACAACTACGATATCCCATGGGCAAAGAGTGTCAAAATATTTATAAATAAATTTAATGAATGTGGCTAATCTTATATGTTTCAAGTTCATAATGTCTCATTTAAAAATTGGTTAAAGTAAAAACTGACACAAATACAATCGGTAATAATGATATTCAATTTTCACCTAAGTGTTCAAACTACATAATATTTAAAAAAGACCACATAACACTGTGTAAATATAGAACTCTCAACCGTAGCTAACCATTCAAAAGGAATCGGTTGAAAAACATTGAGAGAGTAGCACGTAAATGTACGTCATGTAATATGTCAGTAATCGGGGATGAGTACCACTACATAATGGAATGCCCTTTCACTTGAAAATGAACGAAAACTTCATATTCTACAATTGATATTATCAATAGTGTGACGGGTGCCGCTAGCGGAGCAGGACATGCTTACCCTTCCGGAGCACCTGATGTCACTCCCGGTTTTCATGGGAGTTCACACTATGAGTGCCTTAGTTCTTAATGTTATCTTTTTATTTCCGTGCATTGTAGCTGTCTCACGTCCTTGTTTTGTCTTTGTTTTTATCTGTTACCGTTTCTGCCATGTCTTTGGACTTCGAGTTTTGTAGTCATCGCTTCCCTTATTCCTTCGGTATTCTACTGCCGTTGTATCAATACCGTAGACATAACACCACAACAGAATATCTTTACTAAAAAGTCTGTGATATTATCAATACCGTAGACATAACACCACAGCAGAATATCTTTACTAAAAAGTCTGTGTAGATATAAGAATTGTAATCCAAACTGTAAGTCCTCTACTGTAATTTTGTACTTTTTACTTCAGATCACACACTTTGTATGTTAATTTTCTTGTTGTGCATTTTATTTATTATTGTTTGAATCTACCTATTTTTGTTAACCACCTCGTTCATTGAAATTGTTTTATATGCATGTTATATATCCATTTCTCTGCACCTTTGCTAATTGATTTTTTAAAGAAGTAAACTATCTATCTATACTTTTATCTAGATTTCATATCAATAAATAATCTTTCCTGGTTAGTGCAGAGATGATCAGGTGGTTTTAATTAATTTGTGGAATTATGTTATCAATCAATATCATGGTGTTGACCGTCCACATTTTCTAAATTGATCGATAAGTTTTAATTGTACATATAAACAAGACATATTTTTTTTTTATCTAATGTAAAATTTCACTATGACTTATTAAATTTCAACATAAAAAATTGAAACTTGAGTTTTTAATTATCATTGTTGAAAATTCCGTGTAAACAAAATTAAAATTTGTAAAAATGTTTAAATAAATGTTGTAATCGATAATACCCTCGATAAAACCATCGCGTACGTCTCGGGCAGTATGTCAGCCCATATCGCTATCCCTTTGGGAGTCAATTTCTCGTGAGAATTCTCTCAATATTTTATATTTATTGACTGGTTATGCGGGAATAGCAGTTTGGTGTCCCCGAGACCTTAACTATTGACCGAGGCGTAGTTGAGGTCAATAGTTAAGTTCAAGGGGAAACAAACTTGCTATTCACAAACAAACAGTATGTAAGTGTTATATTATACAGCAATCACAAGATTTACAACATTTAAATTATCGTTAAATAATCATTCTCTCATTTCTAGTATTTTTTTCTCTAGGCTTTGTATTATTATTAAACATAAACAATTACTTCTATTTTCATCAACAACATTTATTCTGTTGCAAGGTGAATAGTTTTCACTGTAATTACAAGGCTAGTATACAGTTGTCACTCAGAAGTAATGATTTCAGAGCATTCTGAATTATCAACTTCTATCCAATGGGAATTACAAATGAACAGTATATAAGTATTTCATTAAAAAAAAAAACAAGATATGTAATTTTTGAATCATTAAAAAATATGTTCTTTCATTGGCAGTATTGTCTTTTTAATTTGGTATTCTAATTACATCTTGTTTTCATCTACAAAATTTATTGTGATACAAAGTGAATATTGTTCACAGTAATTTGAATAGTTACCAAGTTTAGAGCTGTGGCATGGAAACAATGATGGCAGAGCATTCTAAATTATCATCATTTTTTGTCCAGTAGGAAACCAAGAAAAAAGTTCTGAAAAAATATTCACACTGCGAAACTATTGACCGGTAAATAATTACAAAATGGGAAAAGGTGAAAAATAATGATTTTATTTCAGAAATTCTAGTAATAATGTTCATATAATGAGATAAAATGATTGTTACTATTATTATCTGAATGGTGTTGGGTGTCCAGAAATTATTGCATTACCGAACTGGCAAAGGTCATGACTTAACTGATGAAAAAACGGCAGTAGAATATCGATGTAATGCAGATGGTTTCTCAAAGGTTAAGATTCTTTAATCTCAAATAATTATAATAAATATGGAATAAGTCACAGCCTGAAATAACAACAAAACAACGATAACTCCCGTATAACGAAAGATGACTCAGTATTTGTATTTGGTGAAGTTTGACAAAACAGCTGATTGCTATACCAACTATAGTTAATATATTGTCCTGAATTGTATGACGCTTGATACCTTTTAAAAAGTTTCATGTATACAATTTGTAAAAATAATAGATATGTTAATCCTAGTTTCTACTGAATATTTGCATTATTTTAGCCCTGGATATAGTTCATACATGCAAACTATCCTGTTCATTAAAAATAATACTAGGATGTTACAATAACATGAAAATATTAGGTGCCAATAACAATATGGATAGGACAAATATGACATACACACAAGACGGGACTAAAATCGACGTAGAAAAAATACATTAATAATAATAACACAATATTTTTACCTCACTCAAAAGTCTGGTGGTTACATCTTAAATAATTCAGCACAAGACCATGTAAACATCAGATTCAATTTAGAACAGGTACAACATCAGCATTTTTACTAAAATACATGTAACACCATATTGATTTCACATTTACTTTAAAATACCTCTATTTAGCATATTTAACGTTTCACATCCTGTCATTCAGCGACAACGTACCCATTTTACTGGTTTTATTCAAATTTTTGCTTAATAAAACTAGTAATTTATACTCATTGACAAAAGAAACTTAGTGTGCAATGGAAAATTAGCAATATTTCCTTATTAATTACACAGGCTATTGTTATTGTATTTGGCATAACCATACTTGAACACATTCAAAACGAGACTCATTTTCTTTCTCGATTTTTAATTGATTTTTGTCTCGTGTTTTCAACATTTCTGTATTTTCTTCCCCTTTCCTCTAGTGTCAAGGTCAAATGCTTCCGACATTTTGTGTTAGTGTAATCTGATTGTTTTGACCCTTAGCACATCAGAAAACATTTTTTCTTCTATCAATGAACTTCTTGTTTGATTACCAGAAGTGTTGGAAAAAGGTCCGAATAAGCACATTTCGAACGTTGATTCACAAACATTAAAAATGTCTTCACAATAGAGTTTTTGTTCCATGAAAACAATACAAAGTGTTAACGTATTCATTTTCAACAATTTCATCACTTCTAGAACCATAAAAAATCCGATGTTCGGTCATAAAACACATAAGGTGAAAACCGCAATTATTATAGATGCTTCCTGATATGCGCAGTAAGTTGCAGGCATCCACAATTACTTCCAGATTGTTGTCATGTGTTGAGTCTTGAAACATTTGACCTTACATGACAATTTGTGGCTAACACATTTTTCCCGCACTCTCCTAAACAACTTGCCGAATTTTTCCGTTGAATTGCAACCAAATGCAGATTTATGCCACAAAAAAAACAAAAAACAAAAAAAAACAAAAAAAAAAAAAAAAAAAAAAAAAAAAAAAACGGTGACAATTCGCATCGTCTAAAATCACCCGTTACTTAACCGGAAGTTTGTTAACAGCTAAAAACAATCTTTGGAAAAAATCCTTAAGTTGCCTTTTTTAATGTTAACTTTTTTATTGGTCGACGACTCGTCAAAAACGTTGTAAACATTTGAAGGGCATAGTGGCTACTGATTTGTTTTTTCCATATTTGCAAATCCGTGTTGTAATTGGTCTATTCATCGTCATTTTTTGTGACATTATTGTTTAATGTCATTTTATGGTAGAGAAGAAGCCTAAATGTTTGCATATTACAGGTTTCAGTGTACAATTTCAATTACTCGTAGATCGGAAAACGAATTCCGAAGCAAAACATGATAAAAGGGAAAATTCTTCAATAAAAAATAAAAAAAACACAACAATTCATTCAACATGTTACCAAAAAAAAAAAAAAAAAAAAAAAAAAAAAAAAAAACAGGACAGCAACAAACACTCTACAATGGCCGGGAACTACAATCACATGCCACAATTTACTGGCGAACTTCACTAAAAACAATAATGAGAACAAGACACAAAGATAACTAACGATAGGAACTCGGGATAGCCGGACCTGGTACCGGCACTAGTAAAAGCCAGTGGAAGGGTAAAACTGGTTTATGGGTACCCAAACCTCCCCTTTCTTTATCCCGTTTCCCTATAGTACTGTAAACCGGGAAATTTTCGCGCCGTCTTTATTTTGCGGTAAATTGACTGGATTTTAGTTCGCGCAGTTTTGAATTCGCGCTGCCAAATTGTTGACCATTGATTTCAATAATAGACAAGTATATTCGCGCCGTTTTATTTTCGCGTTTCCATTCCATTCGCGTATTTCAGTAGACATCGGCAGTATCAGTGAGAGTCCAGTATACATGTAAAGTATTCAGGTCACTGGAATCTAATGCCAATTAAATGATTTTTTCAGAATATATCGTCGATATCCTCAATAACGTAAAGAATATTTTACGAAAGGATAATAAGAAAACTGAATATTGTCACCTTCTGACAAATAGCTGACATAATAAATAAACATAGTTAGAACTACGAAGACACTAAAAAATTAAAAAAAAGTATTCAAAGACATATGACTAGAATTTTCTGAGAGTTAACAAAATTAGTTACACATCCTCCTTAGACAAATTATGAGAGGAGTGACAATCAAATATCCCCCAGAATATTCACAAATGAAAATCTAAATTTGACGTTGTTGGTAAATTAAAGAAAAGGCTAGGATGTTGTGAAGTCATTTGTGACAATTATGGTTAGATAACCAACTACACTTACACCAAAATCATCTGAACTAGTAACTCTAAGCAAAATAACTCCAGAATAACCTGAAAAATGGTAATAAAACCAAATAAAGTGATAATATTTTCTATATCGAATAATCCATATGGCTTAGATAGCAATTTATGATCAGCCCTATATTTGAATTAGTTATAATATTAGATATTAATAAATACTAAAATTGCAGTCTACAACACTGACATTTTCCAATTTATTATTTTTGATTTAATTATTTAGCAAATACCTACTCTAGATATGTGTCTCTTTGCATGTGTCGTAAAGAAACTATTAACAAAATTATATCTTCAATAAGTGTAGTATGAATAATAATGTGTTGGTAAGGTATGACACGGGAGTGTAAAATGAAATCCTTTTTACAGGGGTTGAAATATGGATTTTTCAAAAAGGCGCCTGACGATTTTCCAATTCATGGAATAAATGAAGATCAACAAATTACAGTTTAAAGTAATTTTATCTATCTACATTCATGTGGATTTTTTTTGTAAACCCATCATAGGCTTTTTACTGTTATGTAGTTGTTCCGGTTTATGACCAGCATTATTTTTATCGTTTGGAGGATAATGATACAATTGAATCTTTGTTTTTACAATTAATAAAATTATTATCAGTGTTAGAATCTACCTCCAATTGTCATTGTATGACGAGTTAGGTAGATAACCTATAGAGATTTTTTATTAAAGCAGAATGATTGATTTATGAAAAAATGTTAATTGAAACAAACAAGATAAGATTTCAGATATAGTGTATAAATTATTATGAACATGCTATTTTTTTTCTTCCAAACGGTTAAAATGTATTAAGAATAATCTATTGTAAGTTGAATATGGTTATTCTGATCTTTGGATCTCAAAAATATAACAAATAACTAAATACCGAAGTTACTGTGAATTTATTTTCTGCATATGCGCTTTTCGACAACTTATGTCTCTTCAGTGCAGATAAAATCTAAAATTTTGGAAGACCATTAACTCAAAGATGTTCAAAAACTGATAGAGAACAAATAACCAATAACAAATGATTTCTTTATTTCTAAGATCGTTAAAAAAGTGAATGCGATCAGTCTAAGCAAAAATAGACTATAAATTCTCTTAATTCACCTAAATGGCTTAATTTTATATTGTTTAAATGTAATCATGTAATTCAACTACGAATCCAAACACTGCCAAATGTTATCACTTATTTAATCCATATACTTATAATGGTCAGTGTAAACTTACAAAATTCCATACAATTTTATTGCAATCGATTGATTGTCTTCCTTTCATATATCAAAACTCAAATGTATATATAATGCATAAAAAATTCCTGATCTTCATCCAGTGCATAACTTTATGTGTTGGACATATAATGTGTAAATTATTTTTTTTACGTTCACATTTCGTTGTTGCGGACTTCATAAATGAAAACTCGAAAACTTTTGTCAGGAAAAATACAGGTTTTAGCAATGATTAACCAAGAATTTCACCTTGATTCAATTTTCATGTATTCCTGGAACCGATTTTTAAATAATGGCATCGACCATAAATGTATAATGTGCTAACTACACACATGTATAGGCTATGACGAAACCACAATCGCATTGCATGTTCTTGTGTTAATATATTTCAAAGCAATTTATTTACATTTTCAGTACATTTATGCCTACATTTAATGGTCGAAAATACATTCCTAGTTTTGAAAATGTATTGTCCGTTGAATGAGGAACACCAAAGAAGGGAAGCTATTAGTTGAATGTAATACACACACGCAAAAAGAGGGGGTAAAAGTTAACATTTAATTGTTTCCTTTCTGATCAGTAAATAGCAAGTAGTCTACATTGAGATTGTTTAACATAATGAATGATGACATAAATAAAACAAACATACTCCCTTTGAAACAAAATAATCAAAATACCCAAATGACTAAGTGACACACTTTCATAATTAATTTATTTTGTTTTACATCATTTATATTCTGTGTAATAAAGAAGAGTAAAATTTTTGAAGTATTGAAGTATAAGATGTATAGTTTATGATATGGCATTTTTCATATCATCTCTCGACCATTTTAGCCCTGTGGCCATGAAAAATGTCATACAATAATCTATATTATTTTTTTAATACAAAAACTTCTTCTAATTGATATGCAGTTTTTATCAATATAACATTCCAGCAGATGCCTTACAACGACAAAGTGTTCTTTTGTTGCTACGAAGCGATAATTGATATTATAAAGATTTGATATATATTAAGTGGTGAGTAGGCTAAATTTAAGATGGTTTGTGAGGGTACACTTTACTAATGACTAAATACCGGATTTACTGTGAATTAAAATTCTGTTTATGCGCATTTCGACAATTAATGTCTCTTCGGTGCTGATAAAATCTAAACATTTGGAGACCATAACCTCACAGATGTTTAACAAAACTCATAGAGAACAAATAACTAATATGATCTAAATTGTGAAGCCAAAATCAGCTAACGACAGAGCTTTGCATGAGGGAGATGCTCCTAAGTTTTTAACAAAATTAAAAAAAATTAGATATTTTCAGGTTCCAAATAGAATAGGATTTCGGGTAAGCACCGAAGTACTGACTATATAACTAAATTGTAATATACGACAAAAAATGCAGCTAATTTATGTGTGTGTGTGTTTAATTTTTGGAAAGATTAGTAGTGTAAGATTCTCGTCTGAATGAGATTTTTGTTCTTATTATTTCAAATGTATACTCCCTTTTTAACTGTACAAGCAAGAATTAATAAATATGAAAACCCGGTCTGAAGTGTTCATGAGCATTATTGCTCTGACATATTTTAGGTTATTATTTTCTTGTGTAAAACTGAAGTAGTTGCAGAAAAACCAATTTAAGGTATAGCCATGGCCGGTTTAATCTACTAGTATGTTTGTGCTGTAATGATTACATTTATGCTGTACATTTTGGTTTTATCTATTCAACGCAGCTAAGTCAAACCAATTATATAATGACGATATTGATGATATTTGGTTAGTCATGTTTAGGTATCTAATCTTATTTATATACCCAACCAGAATTACTGCTAGCGTGAACCATATTTAAGGGTTGTCTATTAAAAATTCATTTGATGAGACATCAATTGTCGAAATGCGCATATGAAGAAAGTAAATTCACAGTGACTTCGGTATTTAGTTATTTGTTACCACTGGGTCGATGTCAATGCCGGTGGACTGTTAGTCCGCGAGGGTATTCACCAGCCCAGTAGTCAGTACTTCGGTGCTGACCCTAAGGCGATTATTTTTGAAACCTTCCAATATCTAAAATTTTGTAAATTTTATTGAAAACTAAGGAGTATCTCCCTCATGCAAAGCTCTGTCCTTAGCTGATTTTGGCTTTAAATTTAGATCATTTTGGTTATTTGTTCTATGTCAGTTTTTAAACATCTTTGAGTTTATGGTCTTCCAAACGTTTATATTTTATCTGCACTGAGGAGACATAAGTTGTCGAAATGCACATATGCAGAAAGTAAATTCAAAGTTACTTCGATATTTAGTTATTCAATAAGTGATTGATTAGTTTTAACATCAAGTGAGCAGCGTTTCACTAATAAGAATATAAGTTAATGCATAACATAAAAAAATGTTTACGCCATCAGGGACAATGAGTTTATAAGATTTGATTTTAATCGCTATAGAGAAATGGGAGAAATAGCTAAGGCCAGGAAAGTTTGCCTCCTCCTATAGAAACTAATTCATATGAAGGGGAAATTTATTCAAAGATTTCATATGAAATAATTTGTTCAATTTTAATCAAATTTAATCAAGACCTTTCTGGGTTAGTATCCTTCACCGACTACTTAAATAAATCTGTCCTGTGTTTAGAAAGATACTATGCAATATAAATATATCACTAGAATTGGAGCCAATGAATTAATAAGTTCGTATTTCGCTAAAACCTGATATTGTACTTTATTTATATACAAAAACCAGATATTGAATACTTCAATGAATTCAATAGATGATATAAAATCAATAATTGTATAGCATCATTTAATTTCCCTAAGAAAGCAACCAAATGTAAACGTGCAATAAATTTTATATTGCACTAGACAGTGAAAATATAACTGCATTAATTTCATGACGTCATTGACGAAAAACCCCCTTCATCAACATAAGTTTAGCTTTGCTATACAATAAAAGGGTTATTGCATAAATATAGAGGAATATTGTCCGTCGTAGAATATATATTGTACTCCCAAGCTCGTGTGATATAAAATTCTACAATCAACGTTAAAAATGACTTGTGGTGGTCAGACTGATGATGTTGATTTTAAGCTCTCACAATTTATTGTTATGTGAAAAGAAGAACAGATTAAAGCCTCATTAATTATCTTAAGCAAACATGCCTATCAAATGATAAATCAAGTTGAATCAGATCCTGTTAAACGTAAAAACGTCAAGATCACACATCACTTTTTTAAACTTACCAAAACCTTACTTGAAAAAAGAATATAGGTCTGACTAATTCATGGTCATAATATCGACATATTTTCAATTCAAATGGTTCGAAAATGTGACAATGTGGACATACTCACCTTTCACGTCTTTAAACACACATTCCAGATAATGACCTTAACAGTAACTGAAGATTAACCAGAAATTCTAAGAAATGTTTTTGTGCATAACGTTTATTCTTACGTGTATAAAAAATGCATTTTGTCTATAAGTAACGTAACGTTTTTTTGCCAGAAAAAGAAATATGATATTAGATAAAACCTCTTTATCGTTTCTTTTGTTGAGTAGTATATATCTAAGGGTAAATTGACTTGTGCTCGTCCTTATATTGCAAATATTTTCACGCATAACCAAAACAATCACTAGTTGATAAATGAATGATACAGTTTGTAAGTTTTATCAATATAATTGTTATATTCTGTTAAACCCGAGACTTGGGAAAACCATTAATAAGAAAAAAAAAAATAGATACAGCTTCAATAAATTACAAAGAAGTATAGTATACCGCAATTCGAACCTGATGGAAGGGTGAAATATATTCCAAACACATAATACGATGACATGATCTACTGTATTATTAAGCACCATGGTATGGTATCATTTTTGGTAAGTATGTGTCATATGTTATGTATAAATTGATATATCATAAGCAAAGACAGTGGATTAAACAACATAAGACAATAGTTTATCGTCTCATAGTATTTAATAAGCACATCAGTGGGAACGTTTAAACGAGGTAATTACATTTTTAATTTCGTAGCGTTTAACTTTTATTGCTGAAGAAGAGGTTGGTAATGGACATCTATTTGTGAAGTCTTTATGTTTGAGATACCTTATTACCAATTGCAGGAACAGATTTGTCCTTATTAAAAAAAAACACACGAAAAATAATGTGGAAATTGGAATTATCCCATTTGTAAAAAAAAAAAAAGAAATATTGCATAATCAATTTTAAGAAACATTTATTAACTGGTCATCTAGTTTTTAGAGTGCATTTAGTTTCCAGTAGAATAGGATAAATAAAATTGAAGTTCTCTTCTATAGTTGTTACTCTACACATACACACACACACACACACACACACATGCACACACATCCTTATAAGAAACAAAGCTAGATTTGAAAGAAGAATTGCACATTGTTGACTGTTGGAATTTTGAGATTTAACACAAAAACTCGACAGTTAAATAAGCAATTAACGATTGAGGATGTTAATAATGTCTTCCTTGGTACTTTTGTTACTAGAACATGAGTGGTCCTTGATGAAGTAAGTTATTTGATGACTGAAAAGGAGATATTTCTATTTACTCCATTGATATGACGAAAATTAGAATTGACAAACTCTTTTGGGTAAATGTAGGCGTGTACATATTCTTATGGAAAATCGTGACTAATTACTTTTTAGTCAACTTCTGCAGAGCTCATGTTTTGATATTTTAGGCAGAGAACGTCATTTTTGGTCAATTAAAGTTCATGAATGGTCTCATCCTTACATTTTAGTCAAATAAATTCGGAGTTTACTTTCATTTTTGTTCCTTTAAACAGTTGTCAACTGATGGACGTATTTACACTTACGTCCGCCATTCCACACAGTTTTCCGCAATTTCTACATCATGGAAGTAAAATATGATGTCATAATTCAAATCTTGTTTGTTCCATGACAAACGGAGACAAATATGAAGTCATTTGGTGACAAAATACCGAGTGTGAACTCATGTATTATCTCGGATATATACTAGATCAATATTTCAGATGAAGGGAATTCTGAATTCAAGAACATGTCATTTGGATAGTGAAATCAATTCCATGTTGGCAGGAAGAATCAATTTAAGTCTTTTTTTAATATATTTTATAATTGTCATATTAACATGGAGACCGAGTTTTCATAAACCTTCCTTATTTTCGGATACCACATATTACAAGTAAATTGATGAGATATTTATAGATGTTATTCCTTACTTAATAATAAATACGTTTCAAAAAAAAAAAAAAAAAAAAAAAAAAAAAACAAGGCACTCACAGTGTGAACTCCTATGAAACTGAGATGACATCAGGTGCTACAGAATGGTAAACATGTCTTGCTTTGTTAACAGCACCTGTCACACTGTCAGTGAGGCATTTATGTTTTTGAAAGATTTGATAAGTAGCTGATTCGTCAAATTTATTTGCTAAATGTGAGACAAAATCAATTAAAGTCCATGGCTCGCGATGCTTCTTTTCACTTATTAAATGTTGGCAAGTGTGTGAACAATTTAAGGGAAAGTGACTTAATGTATTTTGGACAAAATGAATACAAATGCATGTTATGGCAAAGCAAATAAGGAATATGATTTTCTTGAAATTTGCCATCATGCGACGTATAATCAATATTGATGTCCCGTCAAATATATGTAATTAAAGTAATTAATGTGATACCCAGTTAAATTGGTACACAAACTGATGGTGAATAGTTTTACTCCAGAAAAAAATATAATATAAGCAACAGCAAAAATTATTTTTTTTAATGCTAGAATATCAGTTTTTTATGTCGCGTTGACAATTATAATATTCACTTGCCTTGCGTAATACCTTAAGGGATAAAAGAGATAGCCTTGTTTGCACGTGAATGATAACAAAATACCGAAGTTACTGTGAATTTTGTTTCTGGACATTTGCATGTCGAAAACTTATGTCCCTTCAGTGCAGATAAAATCAAAACAAATGGAGGTCCATCAATCAAAATACGTGTAAAAACCGAGAAGATCAAAATAGTTGAACAATATCAGCTAAGAACAGAGCTATGCAATAGGGAGATGCTCCTTAGTTTTAAACATTTTCTTAAACATAGATACTGCAAGCGTCGAGATAAAATGATTTGTTGTTACGATATGATGATGTATTAATGTATGATGTGTATTCATTTCAGATCGACAACTTGAGATTTGTTCGATTTCCACTCATCATAAATTTACAACAAATAATTACGGTCATGATAATTGAACTAAGCACACCAACTCTTCAAATGTTTGTTTTAGTACATTGTGTGCTAGTTTCTGGAAACACACAACCAATCAAATGCAGTTTTTCTAGGGCTACCATCAATTGCACAGGACGTTCATTGACTGATGTACCAATATTTTCAGGCACTAGAGGAGTTTTTGTTTTGTAAGTTTAATTCAGATTTGTTAATTATCATTTAGATTTTTACATTCATGTAAGATTTGCTTGTTTACATTGATTTTAACACTACTTTCAACAGTTTTTGAGGTTAATTGTATCGGTCGGTTTTAACGATGGATGAAGCCGTAGACACTGGAGTGAAGCCTCAACCGTGAGTAGGTAACTGACATACCTTTTCACATATGGTTGCAGGTCTAGTGCACCCATTTTTTATGTTTAACAAAATAGGAGGAAGGGGAGGGGCTATGTCACAATGCAAAAGTGATCGGCTACAGTGATTGAAGAGTTAAGTTTACCGCCTTAAGCACACGGCAACGCATTCTGCTGTCATATAAAGTATTTTGTAACTAAACACGTTGCTTCGAATAGAAATATCGATCTGTACGATTTCCATCCTTTTGTCTATTTCACTTTTACTTTCCATTCAAAATGTCCGGCATATGAGGATAAAATCGAAGTTAAAATATTTATCAGATTGCTAAACATAGAGATTTTTTATTATTAATCGTCGAAACGGCAACCGGTTTGGAAACCGAGACCGAAACAGAAACCAGTGTATACAGAATAAGTTTTATTTGCAATGTTTAAACATTGTTTAACTGTTTGAGTAGTTCGAATGTGTAGCTTTCTTTTCGCAATCTCTACACTGAACTTTCTATCGGTAATTAATGAAGCGTAGTAGAAGTGATATAAAATTCGATAATAGAATGCAAAATTGCTTATTTCTTGTAACAAAGGTCTTTTGTCAATCCTTTAGATACTTTTTTAAACGTTATATAGATGTATATACGGGTTTTTATTTCAGATAAAAACGGTCAAGATCGGTTAAATAGCGCATTTTGCTTAACAGCATAACCTTAGTTCTAGTAAAGGGATCATTATCAAATTCTATCATAATGTTTCTTGGCAAATACGTATTTTTTTTTTTATTTTGGGTTCAAATTCCAGCCAATTTCAGAAAAAGGAAAAAAAGAAAAAAAACGGGTTTGATTGGGTGTTTGATTATGTGTAATTTTTCTTTTCAATTATTGGAATTTTTTTTTTTGGAGATTTTAGTCTGGAGTATTCAACGATTTTTATGTCGTTCACGACATCAATATATGGCACACGAAAGTCACAAAAATGCAGGATACCAGTAGCTTGTTCGAAAACTGAAATTTCATTCGAAATATGTATTTCATAGGAAACTTTTGAGTTGCTGATCAAATCAAACGGTAACTAGGTTTTTTAGGAAACACAGGATTAAAAGAATGGGGTTTTAGCAGGAAAATACGCATGATCTGTTTTCTTTATTAATCTCGTGAAACCATTTTCTCATCTCAATGTTTTGTGACCGGTTTTCATTTTATCCATGACTGATATCGACTTTAAACATTCCCTTGGTTGTCTCTAAAAATACCTTGTTTTCCCATTAACAGACCCTGCTTTAGATATCTTCTGTGAACCACGATGAATCAGTCCTGAATTTTGTCAACTTCTTTGGAACCTTTTGCGACCACTTGTGCAAATTTTCAAATCTTTTTGATGTTTAGAATTGAAATTTTCAAACATCGGTATTTTGTATCCCAAAATTCAAAGCATTGCCATTTTTGACAACTTTAAACTCTTAACAACTTCTGGACAAGATTGAAACTCAGAATTTGAAAATGAGACATTTTTTCCTTTAATGTTCTGTCAGTTCGATTGAAATGTTCAGACAATTTAAATCAGCGAAAAACTTTGAAATCTTATTTTATCCTAAGGATAAGCATGTAATTATGCTTATACGTGTCTTGGAAAATAAATTATATGAATCTGAAATAAAAGACCAACTGAGTCAGAGTTTCAGGATGTGATATTATCGAGAACATCTTTCCACTTAGGAATTTGAGTGACTAGCAACACTTCATTTGAATTTCATTGTTGCAGATAACGCTTCATGTTTGCTTGAATTCAAACGGTTTGTATATCGAAGTGAAAAAAAATCTTGTTGAAAGGATATATGAAATGCAACTTTGAAAAGGCATTTTCATTTGTCTTGTTCATTTTTGTTTATTTGTTTTGTCTTTGTCATACTGTCTCAATTCGTGTTGGATATGATTTGTCGTGATTTTGGATTAAGATTTTTATTTGACTTTAGAATCCCCCTTTCCTCATTCTTGATTCGGTATTTGTTTGCCGATGTATCATAGATATTGATTGTTAACCACAAAGTCAAAATCTTACTTTTAACTCTTTAAATGCAAAAGTTCATGAAATATGTATATTGCAACATATAAAACTGGATCAAAGAATATCATTGAATAAAATTTTCAAACGACTTAATTGCTTTGGTCATGACAAAAGATTGAATTGAAACCACAAACTTTAAATCTTACTTTTAATACAATATTATGCTAAAAAAATATAATAATACCAATGAAACCTCAGTATTTTTAAGGGGTTGGAATTTTCACAAATGCAGCAAATTTCTAAAAAAATGCAAGGTAAAAATTTTCATGTCAGACAAGTCTGACCATTGGGCTGGTGAATACCCTAGGGGTCACAAGCAGTGGGATCGGCCAAATGGTTTCAAAATACAATAATACCAAAGTTGCATAATTAACAGTAAATTTCGTTATGCTGTACACGTGTTTCAAGGAGTAACCTCGCATCAGCAGCACTAGTATCAAATAATATAAAAAGCCATAATCCAAAAGCTGTAAAAAAGAAGTACTCATTACCAAAATAATGGAAATAAGAGGCCAAATCCAGTACCAAGGACATCCATCGAGTGCCATGCACGGAATGAAGCCTCAATATTTTAAGAGGCTAGAAATTTAATAAAAGCAGGAAATTTCGAAAAAACGCAAGGTGAAATTTTCATGACAGACAAGTCTGACTAGTGGCAGGTGGATACCCTCGAGGACCTCTGGTCCACCAGCAAAAATTCGAGAAATTTGTATAATACATCGGCAAACGAATACCGAAGCAAGAAAAGGAAAGGGGAAATTCTAAAATCATAAATCCAACATCACGGCAATTCACAGCGACACGAATTTAACAGTATGACAAAGACAAAACAAATAAACAAATATGAACTAGATCGTCACAAAACTAAAGCACTAACAGTGTGAACCCCTATAAAAACTGAAGTATCATCAGGTGCTCCGGAAGGGTAAGCATGATCTGCTCCAATCGTGGCACCCGTCACACTGCCAGTTAAAAGTCCGGTTTTGTCACAGTCGGTGTTAGCCTGTCCCGTAACAAACTCTGGATCTACCCAAAAATATCTGTTCTCATTTGTAAAACAGAAACATTGTAATGGTCTGTCAAATCGTGGTGACAACCGTAAAACTTTTGTAGTGACAATTGCAACAGTGACTGAACATTCCCTTGATGTATAAGTTTTTGAGACAGTAATTTCGCTCTGTTGACAAAATCGCTGTACAAACTACAGGCACGACAATGGCGAATGCGTTTTGAAATGTACACGCCATATGCCGGAGAAGTGGGATTATTACTGCCCAAAAATGGGAACTTCCCTATTGAAAAGTCCAAATCATCACGCTTGTCGTAAAGTTTTATAACACAACAACAAGAATTGATTTCAAAGGATATAATGAAATAGCATTACTTTTTTAAAAATCTGAACTGTTTCGATCATTTCGAAAAGGTTGAACTTAAACTACAAACTAAAAATTCTACTTTTCAAATCTTATTCATACTCAAATTAATGAAATTTGTATACTTCAACATATAAAACTTCCTACAAAAATAATGAAAGAAATTTTTAAAAATTAAGATAGATCGAATTTAAACCTTTGGCTAAAATCTTAATCGAAAACGCCCTTTTTAGAGTCTGTTAAATTAAATGACTATTTTAATCTTAGAAACGGCAAAATTTACAACCCCATCTACCGCTAATTGTTGTTGGATATGGAAGGGGGAGGGGGGGGGCAAAAATGTCACAAGAACCATTCAATACGATGCTAATTTAAAATATTGAAATACAAATAACAAATGCGTTATATCCTTTTTTCCAAGCAGGTTTTGCTTGTTTTTTTTCCAATTTCGTTTTTGATGTCTGTCTAAAGCGGCTTTACGTTCTTTTCAATTTATTGATTATATTTTTAATTGAATATTATTAAGAACTTACTGACCTTCAACTTCTCTCTTGTATGATACTTTTAGTGTTTCATTCAAGTTTGAAGACACAAAATAAATGCAATCAGAGCAAGCAAAAATATTCATATGAACAGTTATACTAATACAAAAAGTCAGAAAATATGTTATGTCCAAACTTAACTAAATAATGTATAATGAAAAAATTAACTCTTTAAAGTGACAGGCATTTCAACAAATTCCATGGTTACTTCCTCACTTATGTTGAGTTATAATGATGCTTAAGATATCAAATTCAACAAAATTAACAAGTTATATGTAGAATAAACACGAATTGAGTTCCAATGACGTGAATCTTCCTTACAGTTTTAATGTATTGAATTTGAAACCACGAATTTTAGAACCCGCAGAATAGGGATACTTATTAAAAACGACGAAAATTGATGCCCCAAAAAGTACTTCTACAGTATATGTATTGCTTGTCAACAGCAAATGTAAATTTTTTTAACCAAATTGTAGAATAATTATTTATTAATGATTAAATGTCATAAGTTGAATTCTTTTTAATATTCTGTTTTTATAAATAAATGCATAGAAAATATTTCAAAAAGGAGACTTAACATTTGAGGTCATCAGACTGATTATACATGTAATATAAAGAAACAAAATTCATTTGTATAATATGGTTTCGGTGTCGGCTTCGGAGTCGGTTTTGGTTTCGAAAATGGATAGTAAATGTCTCGTAGAAAGAAACAAATTAACGGTTGCACTTATCAATACGTGTCAATTAATACCTTTAAACATGCTCACAAAATGTTAGAAATTCAAACATTTATTTGTACTTTCAAAATGCTTCAACCATTTTCGAATTGTTGAGAGAGCGGTTTTAAATCTAAAAAAGATATCAAAAGCAATAACAAAACGAAAAACAGTCTTAAACTGAAAAAAAAAACGGTTCTGCAAGATTCGGAGATGCAAATTATTTTAAAGGAGTGTCACATCACAAAACAATCTATAAAGCTTGGAAAACCTTATAATACCCTTAATCTAACAGTACTGAATTATTGATTTCCGAAATCACCATGCAGACCATTAAAATAATTGAAGTTGGAGTGCACATATGTGTTATGGTCTCATGTTCATTTTCTCTAAATCCTTTCGTTAAATTATTTGCCATGCTTTTGACTTTTTACATTTTACTCATACACATCGACTCCACAATTCTAATATAATTTTGATTTATCAATTTGGCGTTTAATGTCGACTATAATTGTAAATGTGTCCATCGATGTTTTGTTTCTGTATTGCCTTCGAATTTTCGTTGGATGATTTGACAATAAATAGGTTTTCAAACTAATGTTGTTTTTGTTAGAAAATTAATAATTAATTAATTTTACCTAAAAAATATAGGTTGCTGATGTCGTTTTTCAAATATAATAATTAAAAATTTTGGGGGAAACTGAACTCATATTATATTTTCATAGGTTTAACATAAACAATATTTTTCCATGAACGAGTGTGACAAAATTAATGGGATTTATTAAAATTTTGTCTGGATGATGCTAAATATGGATAAAACAAAAGAAAGTCAAAAATATGACCAGAGAGCATTTCTTTTAAATTTTGAGAATCGAAAATGCAACTTCTGATTAATTCTGTAGTTTACAGAGGCAAATATACATATTTAGGAACATTATGTATTATCATCTTTGATGCAAAATAGAAAAGACGCATCTGCCCCACTTATCACACGAAAAAACAAGTATCAGAGTATAAACATAACATGCTATTTTTTTCTTCAAAAATTCCAATAACTTTATAGCGGTCGCATATCGTTCAAATAATCATACTTTAATGTATATTTTATACTGGCATACTATATTATAAATTGACAATGCTTCTTGTAATTGGTTGTTTACAAACTTCTTAAATCTAGTCAGATTTTGATATTTATGTTTTCAGATACCTTGATAAAAACAAGATGTCATCTCTGCAAAATGACGTTTTCGACTCATTTGTACATCTAGTATATTTGTAAGTGTTTTTACATCTAGTATATTTGTAAGTTTTTTTAGGTATTGGCCGACATTATTCTAAAAAAAATTAAAGTCTTTAACTAATACATATCGTTTTCACTAGACTGTCGGTTTAATTGCGGCGATAAATTGGCCCTATGAATTAAATTCATAATCTGATAATTGTTTAGTTTTTGACTTTAATTATTTTTCATATTTATTGGCTGGCCGACTTTCCTGTTTATCTCCATTCTTGGCATGGTATAATATTAAGGAAAGACAAACACTCCGTGGACATGAAACACTGTAAATGAATGTTGTAGTGTTGACAATATATGCAAATCTATTAAAGTAATACTTGTTCCATGTTAATCATTCAGATTAAAGAGAGTGAGAGTAAAAAATACAAATACAATACAAAACAAAAGCCACAAAACAAAAAAGTATAAAATCCAAACAACAAAAAATTACAAAAAAAACTCACATACACAAGCACACATAAAAAAACACACCCACGCACGTAAACAAATATCGCTTTTTTGCAAACACAAAATAAATCATCATATAAAGATAAAAAAGGAAGAACAAATATGAAAAATCTCCCTACACACACAAACACACATATGCACAAACCTCATACACTTATCAGTAGGAAACAAAAATTGAAGCAGTAAAAAAAAATTCTTCAATCTTTTTAAGAAATTGTCATAATCCCTTGATTATTCTTAAAAACAACAAAATCATTCAGTTTTAATGTAATATCTTATACTTGACTCATTTTTCCAATTAAAAAAAGTGGTTATAGTTGCCAATTTCTTAAAGTGTCATATTTTTTTTTTCATTTAAAAAAATATAACTAGTGATTAGTCAACGTAACGTTTAAGTGGGCACTACACTATTTCAATATGCCAATTTTTGACAGACCTCGAAAATAGTACTACTAAAAATAGTGCCTTTTAATTTGTAATGACTCCAGCCAATTGATACATGCTATAATCAACAATATCATAGAATATTTGTAGGGGAATGACGAAGAGCAAAGAACACCTGAAAAAACATGATTAAGTTGCGTAACAAACTAGAACGGATCGAATGAAATACGACCGAATACCAAAAATTCTCTGTTGCAACTATGTACAAAATTAACCGGAACGTTTCAATTCAATTTTATTTTCTTATTTGACATACAACATATGGTTTAAATATATTTATTTTATCGTGTTGGTGATCTGTTAAAGGAAGAACAAGTTCCCGCACCTGGGAAAATTCATTTCTATTTTATGTGAATTTTTGAAATCCCGGAATTTTACATACGAGTCAATGGGAGACGAATTAGTGATGTGCCTCCTTAAACTTTGCATAAGTAGTTTCGTTTTTTTATATTTATACACATGGATATGCTACATACAAATCATAAACTTTTTACACAATTAGATAGACGATTTTCAATGCAAATCTCTCGTAATAATAAATTTCCCGATCATAGAAGACTCCAGTTTCAAATCAAACTCTTTAACAATCAATTGAAAAAAAAATTAAAATAAAATCCCAATTTCGAATTTTCGAAAGAAATTTGTTATAATCTTATATGCATAACATTCAACCAATAATAAGCTATTTATTATACAGAAAGCTGAGTTTCAACAGGCTGAGAACTCTACCAACAGGAATATTTGATTCTTTAACATATCTCCAGCACTTGTAAGTTAGGATATATTAAATTGACAAAAATTGAGAAGCATCAATTGTTATAGTATCTTAAACATGTAAATTAAACTTTGTAAAGGTGAAATTCCTTTTAGGAAAAAAAATATTAAAGTTACTCCAGAATTGATGCTTAATTTTATATTGTATGGTGTTTTTTATTTATCATTCATTTGAACATATACAAGACCCCTGATTAACACTTTATGATTAAATAGAACAAAATCCATATCTATACAAATTTGCGCATTAATTCTAATATATATATATATCTGAGATAGCGTGGGCAGTGTAATCTGTCTGTAATATCTGTGCATTCGAAGAACAGCCAAATCCCTCGGTGGGAAGGCAATCTCGATATTCATTTCTCGAATTCTATCCCCGTTGGGTTCCTACGATAGACCGTTATATTTTAATTTTTAAGCCCTGCAATAGCGTAAATATTTGCAAATCCGGGGAGATGAACAAGTTTCCACGTTGACTGAATTTATAGACAGCTTTTTTATTTATTTAACTAATAGTCTGCATTCCCTTTCACTTTGTGTAAGAGAATCCATGGTACTGGTTTGCTTTAAAATAAGAATTACAGTGAGTACCGATGTAAACCCCAACATCTTATTTGTGCTTCGTTTTTATGGTATATTATGGCCCGATCTATGCTGAGCACCCCATCAAAATGTGGGATATTTCAATTTTTTAAAAATGACACTTAGAAAATTTTTTTGTCTTTATTCGGTTTTCTAATTGTTTTGATATAATCTGCACTGATGAGACTTGTTGTCGAAATGGCCATATGCAGAAATAAATTAACTGCAATTTTGGGTACTTCATTGGAACAAAATTTGTCTTAAAAAAATTAAATTAATCATTTTGGCTTGAATCGTCTGCCTGTGATGTATTTTTCTATCCTTTTTATCAAAATCCAAAGTCTAAGTCCTTTAATATTAAATATTAAATTTTTGTTGATTCCAGTGGGATTCGAAGCCCTTCTGTCAAGGTTGTAAGGGTTAAAAGTCCGCCACGCTACCACTGGACCACGGTCGACATGTTATAATATCGGTTAATTAATACACTTAAGTGTCACATAAAATACATTTGTAGGTCGTTCTATTTTACATCCCTTTGGTCTCCCACAGAGATAGCGTGGGCAGTGTAATCTGTCTGTAATATATGTGCATTCGAGGAACAGCCAAATCCCTCGATGGGAAGGCAAT